>PVJH01015378.1:0-37761 GCA_004026705.1 Nesogale talazaci
GGGGAGGTAAGGGGTAGGGTGGTGACTGCTTACATTTTGGATTTCAAGCAATCAGGTTATCTTTGTATGAATCCAGGGAGAAGCAGGAACAGTGGGGAACACTCTTGTAAGATTGAAAGTTAACCAGTGCGTAGTTTGGTCTGCTCAGTGCTCACTTTTTGAGTGGAAGTGGGGAAGCAGCAGCAGTGAAGAAATGGGCTGAGTTTGAAGTTCTCCCCGGTTAGCAGCCATTGACCTACAGAGTATTCGAAAGAAGAGGAAGGAAAGGCTGGCTGGTCTGAAGTCTGAAGTTTGAGTTGTGTGGGTTCCTGAGCCCTGCAGGCACTGACCTACCCCGATGAGGCTAGAGATAAGTGAGAGAATAAGAGAATGGGTCAGCTTCTCAGAAGTATGGGGAGGGAAGGGGTGTGCGTGCGTGCGTGCGTGCGTGCGTGCGTGCGTGCGTGTGTGTGTGTGTATACTCCCCCATTACAGCTGATACTCATCTGACCTAGTTTGGATGGCTAGGGCCACGTTGGGGAGAACCCGACCAAATGAAAAGAGAAAGCTGTTTGACACCTTGAGCTAGTGTAAATTGCTACATTTTGATGGAATATTCTCAACTTCACTGGACTTACGAATGCAGGTGCTCCAGGTGTCAAAAGGAATGGATTTCTCACATTGAGAAAAATGCTTGGGTTGTCAAGAATGGACAGTTTAAAAATTCGATCTCAAAAAAATAAAAAAGATGACAACTGGCTTATAAGCATCCTGAGTGGAACTCCCTGTAAAATGATCCCCAAGAGCCTATGCTAACCCTTCCTGTGTGAAGGGAACAATGGCTCGGAGGAGGGAGGGGGGCGGCAGGCCTGGCGGGGCTCTGCGTGCTGTGATGTACGGCTATTCTAGCCATAGTCTTTGTAACTCCCACCCCACCACTTCTCCTTGTGACGGCCAGCCTCCGGAATGTACAAAGAGCCCACCGAGACCCAGGAGAAGCACAGCACGGAGCAGCCGAGGCAGGAAGCGCACCCATGTTAAAGGCAACAAAGGCAGGCACAAGCTCACACCAAGTAGTGCACCAACAGCAGTAATCCACAAGTGCATGCAGCCAGGCACAAGCTGAACACGAGGGGCAAGACAGAAGGGGCACCTCCAAGGTGAGGCTGGCTCCCTCCCTAGCACCAGGCAACCCTGGACATCTCAGACCTTGACCCAAGGCCTCCCTGGTCTGTGTGGCGAGGAGCCCCCTGAATTCTAGGTGCCGCCCAACTACCTCTGTGCCCAAGTCTTTTTCCTCCTGACAAGTGGTGTTCTCTTCACCCTACCATTTGTCTTATGGGAAAAACAGCATCAGAAAAAGAGTGATGATCAGCTTCCATGGCACTTGCCCTAATAAGAACATCTTCTTTAAAGCCAGCCACCAGGACTACCAAGAGCCATCCAAGTAATGTCTCCATTATCAGCATGCCTTGGGAAATCTTAACTAATGTTCCACACTCAATAGCGATTCAGAAAAGAATACTAGTACATCTCAAAAATTGTGTGCTTCAAGCTCTCTGAAATGGGACATGTCCTAGCTAACAAGGGCTTACCTGGTATATGAGTTCAAGAAAAATCCACTGGAAGACTTTCATAAGGTAACAACCATGGAGGTATTCATTAAGGACTTTTCGAAAGAACAACAAAAAAAAGAATGAGACTCCATCCATGACTACATATGCTTGACAGAATATGTCTGCATATGTAATTCTATGTGCTCTAAATCGACCTACGAATATAGTCGAGCATAAAGGACAACTTTATGAAGACTTCGTAGCTATAACCAAACCCCAGTAGCCGCCTCCAATGTATTGGTGTATGTGACCTTTAGTGGTTCCAAAGGTGCAAGTAATTCATTAGTCCAAAGTACTCTTGGACCACCTGAAGCCCAGCCTTCAAGATCCTGAGGCCAGAAGAACTAGATGGTACCCAGCTACCACTGCAGACTACTTCAGAAAGGGATCACAAGGGAGAGGGTGGGAGAAAAAAGGGGGACAAAATTAAAAAGAGACCAAATGGTAGAGCCCCGGAGACACCCATCACAGCCTTCAGGTTTGGAACTGAACTCCTCACCCCCGTGACTCAACTTTCAAAAGATGAACTAGCCTATAGGGTGAATGAACAACAACATCAGGGAGCGAAGTCTTCCTCAGAACCATCGGCCGGGCCAGAGGAGCTTGAAGGGACACATGAAGCTCAGAAGGCAGGGAGGGATAAGAAAAAAATACATTGCGATAAGGGCTGAACAAAGCCCCCAATAAAATGATTTTTTAAAAAAGATACCAGAGGGGCTGAGCCCCTGTGGCGTAGTGGTTGTGCGCGGGACTGCAGCCCACTGGGACGGAGGTTCAATTCCAGCAGTGGAGCTGGGCCTCCTACTCCCACCACCGGAGAGCAGTGATGCCCAAAAAAAAAAAAAAAAAGATACCAGAGCTTTTATATAAACATTCACTTAATCATTTAATCTATTTTGTTGAAGAATCTAGTTTCCTTACACAGAGATATGTAATTACTCTGATAAAATAATGTCGTATTATAAATATAATACCCTTTGTTGTTTTCCTGGAAGACCTGTTTTGAAACATACTCGTTGCAAAGCAGAAACATTATGTATAAGAGGTTAATATAGAGTTCTGGACCTCTAATGTGCCTGATACCTTGTTTATCAGTTTACAGAGGGCATAATATCAAGAACTATACTCTGCACAACTGATATTCATTTGATATGTAAATGTAAATGAAAATTATTCATCGTGTTAGATAAATATTAGTATTTTCATGGGCATTTGTTATGCTGGAATACCCATATTATGATTAAATGTATGCCAGACATACTTTTAAGTTAAAGTTGCATTTACAAAATGGCTGTGTAGTAACTATCGGTATTCGCTGCAAAAGCCACGTTATCCGAGCATTCTGTGGCACATGATTGAGACAGACTGTTTATCGGCCTATGTACCATGGCACAGCCTCCTGACTGTGCCCAGGTCAAGAACACTGCAGGCTAAAGATGCCCAATCAGCAGGCAAAGGCGAACAAGGCAGATCTCTCAAAAGGGATCAGGACCTGCTGTCTCCTGAGGCCCAGGAAGAGCTCCCGTGCCATCTCCACGTGCACACTGGGCGGAGGAAGCAAGAGTCGGACTCAACAGCCCAGCCCCACCTCTGATGAGGATAGACAAAGAAGCTAGATTTAGGGACAGAGATGGCGTCTCCCCAGAGCCTGCAAAGGCCGTAAAGGAGTTGGATAGGAATCTGACAACCATTGAACCCCTATAGGAAACCCAAACTGAGCATGCACAGACGAGGAACCCTCCCTGCCCCCCCCCCCCCCCCCCCCCCCCCCCCCCCCCCCCCGCCCCAAGAGCACAGGTGAAACCTAAAACCTAGCCTCCACTTGGGACCATGATATCACCCAGGTGCGTTTAAACAGCCAGTAAGATCAGCCAGTACTTCAACCACACCTCTCCTGTGGGCCCCCTCGGGGCCCCCATGCTCTTGGTCCCCCGCCGATTCCCCAGTTCCGAACGGGGCTTCTCCGTGCACGGTTGTGGGCCCCGGCACAGCTTCCACTCGGCCTGGCATGCGGAATACAAGTAGCGTGTACCTTTCGCAGACTGTAAAGCCTGAAACCTGTCCGTTCCTTCCCCCAAACTCACTTGGATTCGAAGTGCTTCTGCGGCATGGATTCTTGGGGTTCCGTGCAGCACTACCCTAAGGCGGGAGGCTCCCGAGAGGCTCGGCGAGAAAAGAAGTTCAATTACACGCAAAAGGGCCAGAAAAGAGGAAGTGGGGGCAAGGGGAGAGGGCCTTCTAGTTGAACAGCCTCGTGCCCGGTGCCCTTGTGGCCCTGTGTGGTGTCTCGCCGTCGTCCTCAGACATGGGAGCTGGCATCCGTTTCCTTTGGTGCCCGCCCACTCTGGCGCTCAATCTCCCTCGTGTCCTGTCTTCTGGACACCTAAGCATGTCATCTTGGGGCAACAGATGCCTCTCGTTTTTGTTGCTTTATCTAAATCATCCCAACCTATGTCTTACACCCAGAGATTCGGACCCAATGCATCTGGTGAGAACCCAGGCCTTTTGCCCTCGGCCACACCGAGTCAAGCTTTTTGGGGGCTGTGCAAATCCCAGCGGTTTCAAGGACAGTGGCCAGGGGACAGGACTGGACACACAATTGCGAGGCTTGCTCTCCAGCCCCACCTGTGGGGCCCTCTCGAGCCAGCCGGGTGAGTCGCTCATGTGGCCAAAGGGGGCCGGGGTGGCTTCAAGGAGAGGGTAGAGGGTAGAGGAACAAGAGCGGGGTCCCCGAAGTGCACAGGACTGTGTTCTTCTTGGCCCCTGGGAACACAGATAACTCAGCAATTATCTGTGATCAATGAATTTCCTTGGCAACCCTGGGAACCTTGCACATGCAAATAAGCAGGCTGGCGGATACATTTGACTTGCAGATCCTATAGGCGGTTGCTGCGTGTCCAAAGTGGATGCCGCAGGCGGTCCTAACGAGAGGGTTCCTGGGCAGGGGACCGTGCCTGGCCCAGAGGGCTCCTTGGGTTCAGACAACAGGGTCATTCTCACCTCCAGGGGCCAAAAATCTTGCCCACATTAAACAAAAACAAAAAAACACAGCTTGCTTTTTTTTTTTTTTTTTAAAGGAACATCCAGGTTGTCTCTTTCCAAATAGATGATCTTTATCTAAATCATCTCCTGGGGCAGGTTTTCAGCCTTTTTTTTTTTTTTTTCAGCCTTTGTTTTAAATGTCTTGAAAATTCCTCTTTCCAGAGTCTCTCTAAGATACAAGTTTGTTGTTTTTTTTCTGAGTAGTTATCAGTCAAGGAAGTCATGCTTCATTCTTGAAAGTGGTGTTTGAAACAATAAATAGAAAATAAAGAGGCTTTTGGTTTTAGAAAACTGCCAAAGAGATCTTTCAGAATCCAACCCGGTGATTCATGTGGTGTTCCAACGTAGGTAACAGTTTTTAAAGAGCTCGCTTGTGGCGTGCATGTGCATGCCTGACTTGTACACAGAAACTCCGCGGGTTCTTGTTCAGTGGTGAGCTCTCTGCTGACGCTCCTCAACTGGTTCCCCAGGGGCCTCTGACCAGGCTTCTGAGCAGCCAGCCAAGTCAGAAAGTAGAATTCCTAGGCGGGTTAAAACCTCAGTCCCTTTTCTGGATAGGTAGGCTGCATTTGACCAAGGGGGAAATGCTACAGGGCTTTTGCTCTTATGAAGCCTAATGGTCAAAACAAAGGACACCTTGCACTGGGTGAATCTATTGCAAGGATGTTACTTTGAGGACCACGGTGACCCTGACTGTATCCATGGGAAGTCGTGGTATTTTCAGTCACCTCATAGGCATGTGGAGATTGGACACTGAAGAGAGAACACTGGAGAAGGATCAATGGATGTGAATGACGGTTGGTGGCAAAGAAGTGTCATGGACTGCCAAAAGAACAAACAAGTCTGTCTTGGAAGAAGTACTGTCAGAGTGCTCCTTAGAGGCCGGCGTTATGAGATTCCATCTCACGTAGTTTGGACGTGTCGGGAGAGTCTGGTTCCTGGGGAAGGACTTCGAGGTTGGGAAACCAGAAGGGCTGCGGAAAGAGAGGAAGCCCCTGGACAAGACGGGGACACAGTGGGTGCAACAAGTGTGAGGATGGTGGAAAGGGTTTGGTTGTACACTGGGTTGCCGTGAGTCCTAACCAACTCTCCCAACCCAATGCCACGCCCCCTGCCCACGCCTGGTCTGCTCCACCGGGTTTCTTTGCCTAGCTACACTGGACAGGAGCAGGCAGCTTCCTCGTCCTCTGGTGGAGCAGCTGGTGGGTTTGAACTGCCAGGCTCGCCCCATGGGCCACCACGGCACCAGTAATCAGTGACACTGATCAAGCTCAACCCTGTGGAGCAATCTTTCCCAATCCATGAAACGTTGTTTGCAAGGGGAGTGCCCGGCCCTTTTTCACACAGGGATTCCGAGGCACTGACAACGCGCACCCCGACTTGAGTGAGCTGGGCTTCTCATATCCAGCTTCGATAGAATGGAGCTAGGCGAGGCCGCTCAGGGCCAGGCCAGCGAGCACGCACTGGCAAGCATCACGCACCTGGGCTTGGCTGTTATTTAGTGTCCTTGGGAAAGCAGTTTCCCCAGATCCTCCAAGTGGTAATTGACTTTCTTATCTAGACAATGATCCAGCACCTTCAAAGTCAGTGGTTTCTGAGCTGAGAACAATGAGGCTGGGGTGGGGGTGGGGGACTGCTATCTTAAGGCTCCAGCCTGCCTGTCACAGGGAGGAGAGGGCGGTGGTGTCCTGCTCTGGGAAAAGGGGCTTGGGGGGCAACAGCAGCTGGAGTGAGCTGAGAAAAAGTCCCTGCTTGGAAGGAGAAAGGAAGCACCTCTCAACTGCTCTTGGCAGTGGCATCCTCCCCAGGAAGGGGACACTTAGGTCATTTGAGGTCAAGCTCAGGGCTCACCGCCAGCCACAAGGCAGGAAGGAAACTGCCTTGAACGTCAAGCCTGCTCTCCCAGCTCTCTGCCTGGCTACCCAGGGTACCTAAGAGGCACCTTCTAGGTGTAACAATTCTGGCTTCATGCAGAAGAGGTGAAGAGAAGCAGTTAAGAACAGTAAGAAAGGGCTGAGCCCCGGTGGCGTAGTGGTTGTGCGCGGGACTGTGGCCCACTGCGTTGGAGGTTCAATTCCAGCTCCCAGGAGCAAAGGCTGGGCCTCCTACTCCCACCACCTGAGGGCAATGATGCCTATTAAAAAAAAAAAAAGAACAGTAAGAAAGGAAGGACTACCTTGCCTTTTCCTTACAGCAAGGAGGGCCCTGGACACTGGAAAACCTTGAAGAGCATTGACTTCATCCCCTATTGCCCTCTCCTTCAGCCCCCACCCCACCCCCACCCCGCCTTCCCTTCCCCAAGACACGCAGGGCCCCTGCCTTTTGAAGTAGTGTCTGAAACCAAAGGCCTTTGGCGTGTCGTCAGCGCCCATTTCTTATCCTACACTTGACAACAGTCCTGGTGCCATCTTGGCAGGGAGCCCTGGTGGATTCTCATTGCGCTGCCTGTGATCAGCAAGGCCAGCAGTTCAAAACCACCAGCTCCTCCGTGGGAGAAAGACAGGGCCTTCTACTCCTGAAGAGTTACGCTCTCTGACACTCACGGCTGCCACTCATCGGCATGGAGGGGCTGGCAGCGGGCTCCAGTCTTCATGCCATCTCCAGGACGTGACAGCCACCTGCTGCCAGGGAGAGTCGCCCCGAGAGGGGCAGTAACCCTGATCAATCAGGGAAGGCAGGGGGAGGCAGAATGACAGATTGAAGCCGACAAAAAAATGATGATTGGGCAAAGGGGGTCTTGGTGAGAGCTAACAGCTAACAGCTCTGTGGAATGACCCACCCTCCCTTTGTGCAGCCCGTTCCCACTGTATTGTTCCTCGGATTTGGCTAGACATCTCTTTGCTGGGCTGACAGCGCATTTCCCACCTCGCTCTTCTCTTTCCCACATATGCCGAATAAAATTTTGTTCCCTCGGTATCATAGCCCTGCGGTCATGTTCCCCACGGACACTCTGCTCAGGCGTTTTTTCCAGAGCCAACATGGCTACAACGCTTGTTCCCAAAATGCTGCCGTCAGGTAATGCCCAGCTCGGATGCCATTTGAGCCAAGAAGCGCTCTGAGTGGGAAGGCAGCCCGTGGTCGGTCAGTCTGCCTTGCACTGCACTTAGGGGCAGGTCTTCACCCGCTCTGGCCTCTCAAACCAGGCCTGGGCCTATGGAGCTCAGCTCACCTGCCCGGAATGTCCTTCTCCCTCTGCCACCCCAGATAAGGCTCGCCTCACCCTTCTAGGCTCGACTGGGCTGTAATCATCCTTCCCAGTGCAGGCCTCCACTACTCTGTGCCCAGAAGATTGTCTGCACGGCCTCTTGTCCTCACACCGTCAACACCAGGTGCTGGGCAGTCTGCGCTGACGTCCGTGCATGTGTATGCACGCTCACATACACACACAGCTGAGCTGCGGAAGGTGTTCCGTGGCAGATGTTTGGACAGTGGTTCACCAGGCCTTTCTTGTGAGGGGCCTCTGGGCTGTAGGGGGGTCCGACCCTGCAGAGTAAAAGTACACAGTTACTTCTGCATTCAGATGTCAGGGGAGTGGGCACCCCGGGGAAGCCTGGGGAAAGGTGTCCAAGTTGCCCTGTTGCGCGGCGAACCACACGGTCAGCAGTTTGGAACCATCCGGTGCTCTGTGGAAGAGCGACAAGGGTTTCCACTCCTGCGCAGAGGCAGTCTCAGGAAAATCCGCAGCAACAGTTCGACCCTGCAGCTGCCTTCCCTGGGGTGGTTATGAGTTAAAAGGGACTCGACGGCAGTGAGTTTGGCTTCCTGTTCCACGTTTCCATTTCTATGATGATAGTTCTTGGTGCTCACCACTATATCCCAGGCACTGGGGATACAAGAATGGCTCTGACTTATTCTGGGCTCTACCACCAATCTGAGTGCGCAGCCGACGGCAAAGTCATAACCTAAGTGACACCCCCAGGCAATATGATCATTGGCTCCTTCACGGGCTCTGGGCCCTACAGTCCTTTTGCACACCCTCATGAGACAATCTTTACAGCAGCCGCCCGCTCCATCTTTCTCCCGAGGAGGAGCGGGCGGGTCTGGACTGCCAGCCTTCCCCTTGCATAGTCTGCAGTCCGGGAAAGAGGGATTATATTTCAAAAAGTAAAGGGTCAGCGACAAAGAGGAAGACTCTGGGAGAGATAGATTTGACAGGCGGGAAGATCGTGAGAAAAGGTGTCATCTCCCTCACATGCCTGTGCTACATGAAAATCAGCTGGTCATGCCACCAACAGAAGGGTTTGAAGGAAATCAGGCACACATGAAACGCCTGTGGGAAGGACTCACAGCTGGGCATGCACGCTAGAAGGCAGTGAAGCTACGTCCTCCATGTACCTCAGTGCAGCCCGAGAATGGCCAATACGCTCAACCACAGCTCCCAAGTGGGGGCAGGAAGAAATAAAAAGCAGAAACAGAGGTCTCTCTCTCTCTCTCTCTCTCTCTCTCTCTCTCTCGTTCAATTCCAGATGCTCCTCTTAGTTTCTCAGACCCTCTTTCCCAGCCACTTTCCACCTGATTTTGGCACTCTCCTGAACTCTCTCCTCTCAGCCTGGTGAGTTTTCCAGAGGTCGTGTGTGTTATCAGACGGAGACTGTATTAGCTGAAACTTCCTTTTCCCTCATAAAAGCTACGGGAACTTACCAAAGTACTTCTGCAGGGTGAATTCTTTGAGGGCGGAGAAGCAAGGACTGGGGAAAAACCACCCCAGAACCGAACATTTTGTGTCCAGAAAGTCAAAGCATACGATAGCACACTTAGCAGGGTAAGGAGCATGGTTAAGCACAATGTCCCCTTCGAGGGTTGGAGATGTGAGGGACCTTCTCATAGGGAATTTTAACCCTTGTTAAAGAAACCCAACACACTGCCTCATCCCATACACTTTTCATCCCAGAAGGTCCCCATCCCTCCCCCCTCCTTTCTTATGCAAACAGCCATTGTCGGCACCAGACATCCCTGCTCATTCTGCTGTTTCAGGGGCAAAGTGTGAGAGCCGTGCTCACCTGCCTGTCACACGGGGGCCCAGGCCTGGAACACGCGTTTCTCTGGGCCGCTGCCCAAGAAACGTTTCCTGTCAGATTCTCCAAGAGTGCCTCCTGGTCATCCCGAGTTATGTTACGGTTTTGCCGTTACAGGGAGGGGCTGTGTAGGGGGCACAAAAGCGGGTTTAGGACTAGGAGCACGAGGAGTTCTAGACTACAAGGGGAGGGGAGGAGAGAAGGAGAAGTCCTTCATCATCATATAGGAAGCACAACGTGTGTCCTGGGGCCTCATGATGTGGGGAATGGGAGAGGAGCTTGGAAGCACATGGTAGAACTTCCACTTAGGAGGAGTGGGAGCTTACATATGTCGTAGGGGAGAAAGACTCCCAGAGGCAAGCACACGACCATCAAGTCAGTTCCCACTCACGGTGATCCTAAGCACAGGCAGAAGTCCCACTGTGAGTTTCTGATATGATAACCCTTAATGCAAGCAGAAATTGGTTTTTCTCCCTCAGAGCTGGCTGGTGGTTTCAAACCGTTGACCTTGGGATTAGCATTCCAATGTGCAGCCCCTACAATCACAGGTTTCCAAGGGCAAGAGAGACCCCAAACACAAATGTAATTTACATAGAACACTAGGTCTTACAGAGGGCAAAAACATGACAAAGACGCATCATCCTGGACAGAGGCCAGACATTATTCTAATCCTGGTCTCTTTTTAAAAATCAATTTGAAAAAAAAAAAAAAAAGAAAAAAAGAACAAGGGCTGAGCCCCGGTGGCATAGTGGTTGTGCGCGGGACTGCGGCCCACTGGGACGGAGGTTCAATTCCAGCAGTGGGGCTGGGCCTCCTACTCCCACCACCGGAGAGCAGTGATGCCCCCCCCCCCCCAAAAAAAAAAGCAATTTGAGAACATTTTCTTTCTTGTACGCATTGTTATTTTTTGTTTTGTTTTGTTTGGGCATCACTGCTCTCTGGTGGTGGGAGTGGGAGGTCCAGCCTTGCTGCTGGATTTAAACCTCCAACCCAGTGGGCCGCAGTCCCGCGCACAACCACTACGCCCCCGGGGCTCAGCCCGTACGCATTGCTATTAGCCCCTCATTTCCCCTTCGCCTCCTGTGGCAGTTACATAATCTCCTGTCAGCTCATGAAGAGCTGGAGGCTAGCCTGTCAGTCAGGTCGCAGCATGATGACCTCACTTGGAGGTTCCAAGAGGAGCTCAGTGGAGTCGAGATACAAGCTCTGCCCCTCTCTCTGCGAGACATTCCTGTCGACAAGCCACATGGAACGACGCCGATGGCAGCCGGAGCCCTGGAGCTGCAGGAGCCACGTGGAGACCACGCCAGTGCTGAGACACTTTGGCCGCCACTGGACCCACAAGACTTTCTACCCACTGGCCTGTGCTCTTGCTACATTCTGTGTCATAGCACGTGTTGCTTGAGTCCAAAGAAGAATTTACAGACTGCTATGGGGCATATGGGCTAATATTGGACTGGATCTGGTCCAAGCTGGGATATTTTCTGAATATAAAATTATCCTTTTGTGGGCTGAGCCCCGGTGGCGTAGTGGTTGTGCGCAGGACTGCGACCCACTGGGTTGGAGGTTTAAATCCAGCAGCAAAGCTGGGCCTCCTACTCCCACCACCAGAGAGCAGTGATGCCCAAAACAAAACAAAAGAAAACAAAACAAAAAAGTATCCTTTTGTGTGTCTGTGTGTGTGTGTGCATCACTGTCCCCTGGTGGGAGTAGGAGGCCCAGCCTTGCCCCTGGAGAGCTGCTGCTGAATTTGAACCGCCAACCCTGTGGGCTGCAGTACCGCACACAACCCCTACATCACCAGGGCTCAGCCCTAAAGTTATTCTTTTCTACAAACCTTTCTTGTATATGAGTGTCTGTGAATTTGTTTCTCTAGTCTACCTGGGCTAACACATTCCCCCTGCTACACTGGGAAAGAAACCATGAATCCAGTTGCTGTCTTTATGGACTTACCAATCCTGATATTCATATACAGAGAAACACTAGATTTTTATGAGTAACAACAAAGTGAAAAAGAAAACCCTCCACAAAGCAGTCAGGATTTGACTCACTGTCACTGCAAGCCTCAGCACCTAAGGCTCTGTCAAAGCCACACCCAAGCAATTCCCTAAGGCCTGGACAGCCCCTCCCCCTCCACTAGCCTGGGGAGCGTCACTAATTCACGTCTATCCTAATGTCCTCTGCCTGGGAGCCAGGCTATTCACACCATTGGCTATGTGGTTGGGAGGAATTCAAAGAAGGCATAATCCGTGGGACTCAAAATCAGCTGTTTGGCTCTCCCTTTTATCCCGAACACTCCAAACTTACAACACACAGGGCCACGGCGGGGCTCTCTCGCACACTGTTTACCTGGTGGGGCTGGAGGAAGAGAAGCTTATACGTAGCAGTCCTGGTGGTGGGAGAGTGGGCATCCCAGCCACTCCGGGGCCCAGCAAGGCGTGGGGCAGAGCGTCCAGGTGCTGCTCTAGAAGAGGAGGATGAGTGTTAGAGCCCATCACAATTCCCGCTGCACCCTACACCGAGCAGCAAGAACACGAGGGGGAGCCTGGGGGAGACTTCAGAGCCGGATGGGCAGGATTCTATGAGAACCCATGGGAAGGGAGAGCTGCAGGTCAAGGATGACTCTAATGACCACAAACATGACCACTTCCTGTGGTCCACTGAGTGAATGGCAAAACACAAGCTGGCTTTGCTGCCTGGGAGGGTGTGTGTGTGTGTGTGTGTGTGTGTCAGACAGACATGAAAGAGGGTTTTTTACATGTTGAACCTGAGGGGTCTCCAGTTACCCTCCAGTTGGGGAGTGGGGACAGGGTGGTGGGCGGTGGATAGTGACCGGGAAGCAGGATCCAATGTCTGGCCAAGAGAGAATAACAGAAGTTGGAAGAGTAAGCAAAGCTTAGCTCAGATTAAGGAAAACTACTCTTCACTGACTAGGCTGAAGAAACAGCACAGGTAAAGGCTGCAGCAGTTAGCTACCACCCAGCAATCTTCCCCAAGGGCAAGCCCAGACTGAAATGTGTCATAATGACTCCCTTCTCGCTCCACGTGACTGCCTTCCCCACCAACACGACGGGCTCTTGGAGACTTGCTGTTGGGAATGGGGCCAGTAAGAATGAAACCGCTTGGTCTCGCCTGGCTGATCCAAGTCACTTTGACACTGGGCCGATGTGATTTTCAATCCAAGTTCAGAGCTTCAGAGGAGGAGCTTCAGAACACTTTTACCTTCCTTGGTAGGAGCCATTGAAGTGCTCACCTCAAGGTCGGTGGATCAAACCCCCCAGCTACTCCTCATGAGGGAGATGAGGCTGTCTATTCCCATAGAGATGTACAGTCTCAGAAAGTATATGCAAGATCACTTTTAAAAAGTTTAGTTTGGGGGCTGAGCCCCAGTGGAGTAGTGGTTGTGCGCGGGACTGTGGCCCACTGGGATGGAGGTTCAATTCCAGCAGTGGGGCTGGGCCTCCTACTCCCACCACCGGAGAGCAGTGATGCCCCCCCCCCAAAAAAAAAGGTTAGTTTTATTGGTACTTTTCCACATATCATAGTTCACTCATATCAAAGAGTTGCATAATCATCACCACAGTCTTAGAACAACATTTTCTTCTTCCTTGTACTTATTATTTTTTAAACTGTGGCAAAAATATACACAACAAAACATTTTCCAATTAAACACCTATGTGTACAACTTAGGACACTGATTATACTGTTGTGTGACCATTAGTGATATCCCTATTATTCTGCCACCATTAACATACACTCAACACCCTCTAAGCAAAATTCTTCCTCTCTCACTCATGGCAACCAATGGTGAACTTTGGGTTTCTTCTTTTTTTTTTTTTTTAAAGTAGTTTTCCTGATATAAAGTTACACGTCCTTGACTGGTCACTTTTGGAAAGGGTTGTATAGGCATCCTCACCGGCAGTCAGTTCATCTTCCTGGCAGATCGTTGTCTGTCTGGCACTGCAGGAGGCGGACTCCTTGGTGCAGCCCTGCTTTGCCTCTGAGACTCACTAGAGGGCTCTGTGTAAGTTACCTACACTTACCCTTCTTCCACATCCAGAAAGTCCATCTGTGAGACACCACCTCTTACAGTTCCTCTGACTCATGGGCTCCCTGACTGCGATGAGTCAACATGTCTGAAGCGGTCAAACTACAGGGTTGACTTTCTGAGGCCAATTGGTTTGGACGTGAGAGTTTTCACAACCCTCTTGTGTTGACTTCTCAGCAACTGGCAATTTCCAAGTCTTTGGGGGGGGGGGGGGGAAGAGTTCCTCTCCTGATAATAACAGTGTAAGGAAAATCCTCGTGGATTTTAATTAAGTTTTTAATTAATCTTTTTATTGGGAACTCTTTAGGTTTTTTTTTCCTTTGGTGGGGGAGTGTTACAGATATAACACTCCATAGATCCATCACCTCAAGCAATATTATACAATTGTTTCAAAACATTTTCTTCTTGAAACTTCTTGAACTCCTTGATATCAGCTTATCTCCTTCCACTCAACCCTATCCCCTAGGAATCCTAATTATTTCTGCCATATCTTACTCACCCAACATATCCATTCATATATTTCTCTTATCTGAGCCCATCAAATGGAGTTATACAGTCATCAATGCACTCAGCTCCCTATTCTCCCTTAACCCCCTTTCCTGTACCCTTAAGGAACCATGAATTCAGTTACTGTTTCTGAAGGGTTACCTGTGGGATACAGAAAGGCTTTTTCCCAGGTTGTCTCCCCCAGATATATGCCAAACTTAGCTGACTGCTACACATGGTAAATGGCTATACACGTGGAGGTCAACCAAAGTAGGTCAGAGGTTATTCTCCGAGTGATCAGTCATCTAGAGCAATCAGGCTGCATAGTCTGTCCCACCCTAAGGAGGCCCCACTCTCTTCTGATAAGGATCGTAGTAGATTATTTCCTTGAAGGAGAGACAGGGAGGTCAAGTCCACTCAAGGGTGACCAAGGTTAGGCCACCATCATGAATCTTCTTGTCACATGTATACCCTTAGTCCCTCCCCTTCCTATTATGTGTACACTTCTAACTCATCCCCTTTCTGTATATGCCCATTGTATATCTCCCCCCCTCACCCCCATTGCTTGTATCGCCTATGTTACAACTGCTTCCTATGACATTGCCTTTACCTGCATTTAGGAAGCATCCACACCCCCAAAGATATATAAGCCTTGCTTAGTAATAAATCTCACTTGCTCCTGCAATTCCCACCTTCCACACCGTCACTTGGACTGAGGCAAGCATGCTATCATGAAATGTGTCTGACTTCTCTTACTCTCTCTTTCACTTCTCGATGACTTTACTAAAATCTTTGTATTGCTTAACCATACAATTGCACTCCCTGAAGTGGCTATCCCCACATTTACCTCTCTTGGCTCTCATGTACCAAAGGATTTTAAAATATACAAATGAACAATGAGAAGTGTAACAGGATTAATGAGGTAAAACCAATAAAAATATAAGGGGAGGAATATTAAAAGAACTAGAAGATAGTTAAGTGGTTCACCAGTGCAATACCCACACCCTTGACTTATCATCCCTTCCGTGTGGCCCTTCTGCGAGGGACTGTGGGTTTGGGTCCCCACGACATCCACTCCCCTTCACACTTATTTGGTTGCTTGCTTTTGAACTTCTGATACTTTCCCCATGGATAGCTTGTGATCACAGGCTGGTGTGCGTCTTTCACGTGGACTTTGTTGTTTCCCTGCTAAATGGCTGCTTGTTTAACTACAATCCTTTAAGACCTCAGATGCTGTGGTTTTTGATAGGCAGCATTAGCTTTCTTCACCATATTTGCTGATGCACCCATTTTGTCTTCAGTGATCATGTCGAAGGATTGTATCATACAATGCCACATTATTAGAACAAACTGTTCTTGCTCTGGGTTAAGATTTAAGTAGAGGCCCAATGTCTGTTTTCTTAATTTACTTGTATATACATATATAAACAAATGCATATAGTATTTACATAATTACACACACGATTGTATTTGCTCCTAGTGGGCAATTTTTTTTTCTAATGGCAATTTTTTTTTTTTTTTGGCATCACTGCTCTCTGGTGGTGGGAGTAGGAGGCCCAGCCCCACTGCTGGAATTGAACCTCCACCCCAGTGGGCCGTAGTCCCGCGCACAACCACTACGCCACCAGGGCTCAGCCCCACAGGAGTCTTTAATAACCAACCAACCCACACCCAACTGCCATGGAATCAATTCCCTCACAGTAACCCAACAGAATGGCGTACCACTGTCCCTGTCCTCACTTGAACTGATGAACTTTGTGGTGTATTAGAGCTTAAATTCTGAGCACTAAGTTAGCAGGAGGCTCGTATTTATAGTGGGAACTCCAAATTCACAAAGCAGTTCCCCTCTGAAGACTGACCAGTAAACTTGAAAGACTTCTCCCTCAGGCAGACTGTGAAAGGATGACCGCCACTCCCTAGGGCAGCTGAGGAGGGACAATCTCACCCCCGGGCACCTTCCTTGGTGTGTCCTGGATGGAAATCAAGGTAGAAGGCTCCCAAGGTTATGAGTCATATCCCTACCACCATAGTCAGAGGGCCCTGATTCAATCTTGTACATGTTTCTAATGTGCACTAGTGTGTATCCCAATTCTGGTTCATTTCCCAGTTCTACTGTCTTGCTTCTGTGATGACAATCCTTGTTTCTATGTTGAATTTAGCTGGGTGGCTGAATCCTTTGAACACCATTATGGTCTTGGGCTTTTCCTTGCCTTTGTCCTGTTTAAAACTTAATGAAGGGGTCAAAAAGCTTCTTTGATTTGGGATCAGTTTTCCCCCCTCTATCATGATCAATTAAACCCAATACTTAACAGGCGTTCTCTAACTATGGTCAGATACATGTGATGCTGTAAGGGGTAGAGAGACAACATTGCTGGCTTCGAAGAGAAAGGAAGGGGCTACAGCCCAACGAGGATGGATAGCTGGAAAAGGAAGGAAACAGATTTGGACTAAGCTACAGAACTGTCCGAGGAGAGATTTGTCATTTTAAGCCACAAACATTTATGTTCATTTTTTACGAAGGCGAGAGAAAATGAATGCAGGAGTAAATGAAGACAGAAGTGAGCCATGGTATCTAGGGATACCACATTTCACACTTGATCTTAGCCAAAAGGCCGAGAAGCGATTGGGATACCACATTTCATAAGTATGTGTCTTAGAGCTTCAATTCTGAGCACTAAGTTTGAGAGAACAATACAATCGATGAAAGTCCCAAACCCGCATTTGGTGTCTGCATGTGGATTCAGCCTCCACTCTACTCTGGACCGCTTTACTAGCAGTGTGGCTGGCCTGGACTTCTGGCAGTGCATCAGAGCATGGGTCATCCTCCCTCCTCTAGCTGGCCCAGAGATAGGATCTGGGTGTGTCCGAGGGCGACATTGGGCTGTTAGGGTCACATGGTTCTGACCACCAATTTGTAAACTCTTTGGTCTAGCATAATGTTTGTCTCCCAACCAGGGTCGTTCTCCCTTCCAGTTTCCACCTCCATTTTGATGTCCTCCTTTTGTTTCCCTTTCCCTCTGGGGTCCCCTTTAAGGAGTTTTTGCAACTTCTTCTTTTTCAAAAAAAAAAATGAGATGAGGAAGATAAGGGGAAGAGCCACCAAGAGAAGCGAGAACTAGGAAAGACAAAGAAAAAAACGTGCTCTAAAGAGAAAGTCAGGGGGCTGAGCCCCGGTGGCGGAGTGGTTGAGTGCAGGACTGTGGCCCAATGGGTTGGTGGTTCAACGGGCCTCCTACTCCCACCAGAGGGCAGTGATACTCCCCACTCCCCCCCCCCCAAAAAAAAGGGAAAGTCAGGTATTTAAACTGCCCCCTCTTTAAAGTGGAGGCTACAGGTTCCAGGCTCTGTTTCTGGCTTCCTTTCCCCTCAGGCTCTAGAATTTGCATATAACCCACCACTGCTTTCACCTGAAACTCTCACCTTCTAGCTTCACAGCCGCATCGGAAAACTTGCACCACCTCAATTGGCACGCTACAAACCCAGCACTGTTCGGGGTCCAGAACAGCAGGTCTTACCACATTGTAAGTTCATTTTAGGGGGCTCAAGAGGACAACCTCACCTCAGAGGAAGCACAGCCACAGACTGCCTTGACAGTGGCAGGAGACAAAAAGAAGGGGTGTATTTCAGGAACAATGCTTCACAGAGCCAGCAGGTGCTCCAAGTGCCTTTCCAGTCAATCCCCAGCATTCCCTTTGTGACTCCAAGGTGAGGCCCCACTCCTCATATTCAATGTCTCCACCTCAACAGCACAGTCCCCCCCCTCCCCCTCACTCAAGTTACTTAGGGGGCAAGCTGACTGCTCCTCCTTCATGCTCACTCTCTCCACAGATGTTGGCAGTTACCCTTCGCTCACCGAGGTGAGACTGTGGGTGGCTCCGGCTCTCCGAGGGGGCACCTGTGTTTGAAAAGGCTTCCAGACTCAGAAAAAGATATGAAGAGTACCTTTAAAACCCGATTAGCTTTGATCACCTGGAAGGAATGCTTCATTCTCACAAGGCTCCAGCCCCGTGGTTTTTCCTCTCCACCCGTTTGTGCTCAGGGCACCTTCTTAGGAAAACCGTCCCAGATTATGGTGACCCCATGCGCTATAGCCCCCCACCCCCACCCTTTCCTGGGTCCCCTCTTCTGAAACGCTCACCACGCTTGTAATGAGTGCAGCCTTCTCCACTGGATCATGCAGGGAAGAACAGGCCGACTTTCTGTGGCGCTCCCGGCTATCTCCTTGGTACCTGGCGTAAGGCAGATCCTAGCATTTGCCTAATGAATGAATTTTAAAGAAAGGTGGGGGCTGAGCCCTGGTGGCGTAGTAGTTGTGCATGGGACTGCGGCCCACTGGGACGGAGGTTCAATTCCAGCAGTGGGGCTGGGCCTCCTACTCCCACCACTGGAGAGCAGTGATGCCCCCCCCCCCAAAAAAAAAAAAAAAGAAAGGTGGGCATATGTTCTGATTGTAGGGCTACAGGTGATTTCTGTACGAGAGGTTCCTGAGAAACATAAATGGGAACACGTTGGTTGCCCCAGCAAAAAGACTTAAACCACCAAGTCTCCTGAACACACCAAACACCCTATGGCATCCTGGTTTTCCCCGAGGCCTGAAGCATCACACACAAGAACAAAGGGGCAGATGTGTCGCCAGCTGGCTGGAGCAGTGCACTGTCCACAAATGATGCTGGGGCAACCTACGAGTCAAGTGCAAAAATGCAGTTGGACCCCTTCCTTGCCAGACCCTAAAACTCACTCATGTGGGATCAGAAGTGTAAATGTTGGAATTAAAGTGCTAAAACTTAAGATCTGGCACAGGACTAAGTCTTGTGGTCCTGAGGGATTCAAAGCCTTCTTCCACTCCAACAAAGGCACGAGTGGCAAAACAAACAGCTTGGACTTGGTCAAAAGTTACTTGTGCTTCAAAGGGCACCATCAAGGAAGGGACGAGAGAGTCCACATCCACTGGGAGAAAGTCTTCACCATATATCTGATAAAGCACCCCTGGAAGATGGAGAGGGCCTTTTCCTAGAGAAAGACAATGGATATTAAGTGCAGGAAAACGCCCTCCCCAGGATTAGCCAGCAGCAAAGTATAAATCCAAAGTCTAAGATACCATTTCACACCCACACGGAAACAAGGCCAAGCTCACTGCAGTCAAGTGGATTCTGACTGTGTGAAGTGGAATAGGCTTACCCCAAAGGGTTTGAGAACTGTCAACCTTTCTAGAGCATCTTTTTCCCAGGGAGCAGCTGGCAGTTTTGAACTACCATGAACACAATCTGACGCGCCATCATTTCCGAGACCCTAAAAGCGTCGGACTCCATAAAAGCCCACGATAACAGGAAAAAAACCAAACTCACTGCCCCGTATCAATTCTGACTCCCAGGAAGGAACCCTGTAAGACAGAGTAGAATGACCCCTGGGGGGGTTACTGAAGATTTTTCCTAGCGCAGAAAGCTTCATCTCTCCCCTTCAGAGCCCCTGGCAGGTGGCCTCAAACCTGTTCCACGAGGCCAGCGGCCCACCAGGGCCCCGCATGCGCCCACTCGAAGGGCTCTCACAGCAACGACCAAGTGTGGGTGAGAACCCCTCGGCTGGTGGAAACCGGAGCTTCTCTGAAAAAGCTCAGCAGTTTCGTTAACGTCACCCACCCGAGAGTTGCCATTTGACCCTGCAATTGCGCTCTGGGGTACTTATGCCAGAGCTGAACGTAAGTACCTGCATGACAACTTGTGCACCAAGGTTGGCAGTGGCAGGATTCATAAACACGTGCTCAACCGATGAAACTGTGGTAAATCCACACAATGGAGTACTCCCAAACGAGACCAAGTCTACTGCTACTGCGACCATTCCAACTCATTCTGACGCGCCATCATTTCCGAGACCCGAAGCCTTAGGAGAGCAAGTAGACATCTTTTATGGAATGGCTGTCTTTGTGGATCGCAGCACCACTAACAGGGGGTAGTCATAGAGAGAAATAAATGAAGCACTGATCCATGCTATGGCAAAAATCAACGGTGGGCTTGGATCAAGAAGCCTGTTCCAAACCACACACACCTGTGCTGGGCCTGGGCCTATGGAGGGTGATGCTTAAACAAAGTGGGGAGTGACTACTAATGGGGACGCGATTTCTTTTGGTTGTGTTTGGTTTGTTGTTTTTTTTTTGGGGGGGGGGCATCACTGCTCTCCGGTGGTGGGAGTAGGAGGCCCAGCCCCACTGCTGGAATTGATCCTCCGTCCCAGTGGGCCGCAGTCCTGCGCACAACCACTATGCCACCGGGGCTCAGCCCTTGGGACGCGATTTCTTTTGGATCGATGAAAATGTTCTGGAGTGGATTTTAGCGACAGTCACACATCATTGTTGAAATCATCAAAAATCACCGAGTTGTTCATTTTCAATGGGCAATCTTTATGGCATATAGATCTCAGTGAAGCTGTTGCTAAAGAATACCAGGTGAGACAAAGAAAACACATCTTTTTTATTTCAGAACATTACACAAGTGTTAGAAACCAAGCCCAAGCTACCTTCTCGAAGCGGACAGGAAGGAAGGGCTGCACTGCTCTTCTGAGCCACTCTGCCCCGCGGGCCAGCAAAGCACAGTCCCAACTTTGGCCCAAGAACTCTTCTCCGGGCATTGGGCCGTCTGGATTCTTGCCATGGAGCACTTCGACTCTGCGAGCCACGTGGCTTTTCTCCGTAACACTTGCCTGCTCCTGAAGCTTGAAGAGCAGCACACACATCACGTTTCTTGTTTTTGGCTTTCCTGGCAGAGACAGACTCACCATGTCAGATCAGGGGTTCGTGCATTCAGAGCAGGCCAGGGTGTCGGGATGACTCCGTCCTGAATGTTAAAGGCTTGGGCTTCAGGCTCTTCGATTCTTTCTTCATCCCTTCCTTCCTTCCTTCCTTCCATCTGGACAGGTTCTTTAATACTAGGGTCCCCAGTCCCAACCTCCTCACCACGGGCTGCAGGACTGGAGGAGACTGAGAAGTTCCCCGGAGTCCAGGCTTCTGTTCCTGGCTCCTGGCTCACTCCAGCTCTCACTGGTTCCTGAGCCACTTGACTTCCATCCTGGGTGCCCTTGGTGAGGCCTGGCTGAGTGCACACTCATGGGATGACACAGGGCTGTATAGAAAAGCTAAGGCTGGACTCAGGTGGGCACTGCTAGTTTTGCTGCCTACAGGCATTCATCAGAGCCAGGTGGACAGAACAACTACAACAGGAAATAAGTAAAACCAATAAACTTGAGCAAAGGCTGGGTGGCTGCCTACACATTTTCTAGCTTCAGAAAGTCGGAGAGCCCCGCGCCCAGCCAGGAGAGCAGAGCACTGGTCACAGATGCTTTACAAAGGTGTCTACCTGGAAAAAGGGAAAGAGTAAACCCCAAGTTAAGGTGCCCATTCCCAGCAGATGAATTCAGTCATCGTCCACAACATACATGGCGCCGAGTCCAGGGAGGGTCTGCGTGGAGGGGAAGGCCACCCGAGGGGCAATGAGTGTGGACTGCCAGTGTCCAGGGGGCAGAGCTGGCAAGGAGAGCCTCCTTTCCCAACTGTGAGAACCCCTTAGGGGTGACAGTTGGTTAGGAGGCACCTTGGGAGCCCAGGATTTTAACAGTGACTATCCCAAAGACTTCCAGCATACAAGGACACCATTTATGAGTTGGGAACAATCTCGACATGAACCGTAAGGTCCAGAAGCACACTACCCATCACACTGAAGTTTGCCACCAACACCAGAAAGGGGACCGTACACCCCGGCAGAGCGCCCCCCTCCCCCACCCCTCCAGGAAGCAGAAGGCCAGGGCCTTCCCACCTTTCTCATGAGCTCCTCTTGCTTGGCTCTTCCTTCCGCAAAGTCCTCGTTGACATCCAGCACCAGCAGCGGCGTGCTCAGCAGGGCCTTCGAGTGGACCCTGTGCGCGCGGGAACGCGGCAGGGGCAGACAGGAGGAGAGAAACTTGCTCAGAGACTCAGCACACAGTTTGCATTCACTGGGCTTCTCAGTGAAATCATATGCAACCACCAGCTCACGCCACCAGGTGGATTTCCAACTTGCAGTGACCTTACAGGACAAGGTAGAACGGCCCCCTTGGGTTTCCCAAACAGTACTTCTTTATGGGAGCAGAAAACATCCTCTTTCTCCTATAACTCACCTGGTGGCTTCTAACCGCTGCCTTTGTGGTTAGCAACCCAACGTCTCCCCCACGACGCCACCAGGGCTTCCAATCACATGTGAATAGCACTGGGGGGAAGTCACTTCAGTTGGCGGGAAGAGGAAGGCTGAGGTGTCTTTGGGGTCTCAACACAGACAAGGAGGGTGGGCGCTGCTGACATTGAAATCTGAGGGCCATGGAAGGCATCCTCAGGCACAGTGGGAGAAAAGGCCATTCAACTTGGTGAAAGGGGCCATCTGTCCAACGAAGTTCAGACCCTTACCTGCCTGCCCACGTTACCACGTAATTTTGTGTCAACTTGAAGACAGTGCAGGGGTAGACTCTAGCCTATCAATCAGGTACAGCCCATGGTGCACCAGGGTGGGTGTGGCCTTCTCACAAGAAGGCGCTGCCTCACCTTCCTGTGGGTGAGACACTTGGCCAAGAACTGCCACAGCCTTGTGATGCTTCCACTGCCACTGGGTCCACAAGACTCTGAACCCACTGGCCTGGGATCCTCGCACGTGACTGTGTGAGTCTGTGTGATACTACTTATGGACTACTATCAGACTTGTGGACTTGAGTTGAACTGGGCTGGGATGTTTTCCTGAAAAACAGTTACTTCTTGACACAAAGCTCTTTCTTTTTTTTTTTTTTTTGGGGGGGGGGGGCATCACTGCTCTCCGGCGGTGGGAGTAGGAGGCCCAGCCCCACTGCTGGAATTGAACCTCCATCCCAGTGGGCCACAGTCCCGTGCACAACGACTATGCCACCGGGGCTCAGCCCACAAAGCTCTTTCTTATTATACATGAGTGTCACTGAATTTGTTTCTCTAGTCAACCCAGCCTAACCTATCAGATAGGGTTACACAGCGAGAAGGAAGACAACAGCTCATGGGTGCACACAGCAGCATGGAGCGCTCGGTCCACCTCACTTTCGTGGGACGGTTAAATCATGCCAACTCCCACTGGCCACTGGCCACCCAACGTCAAGGAAGCAGACAGGAGGTGGCTGGCGAGAGGCAGGGAGTGGGAGATGAGAGGTCGAGGTGTGGCAGAGGCCGTGCAGTGAGGCAGGCCATGACGGAGCAGCAAGGCGCAGTGCTTCACAGGGACACAGCCACCAGGCTCCACAGGCTGGCTTGCCCCAGAGCGGCTGGCTCCAGCGTGTGGTGGTCCAATCACCAGGGATAAACAGAGGAAGGAACTGGCCCCAGAGAGCCATTTATCTCTGTGTGGCAGTCATGTGCTTATGTTAATTTTATAATTGAAATGTAGGGGTGGAGTCTGACCTGTTAATCTGGAGATAGTCATTGAGTAGCCCGTGAGGCCTCTGTGTGGGCATGGCTTTCACCTGAGACTCCTGGGAAATCTCGCGGTATTTCCCTCGTGAAGATGAGAAGCTATCTTCCCCAGTTGTTGGGAGTTAGTCTTAGAGACAGATTAATCACGGACAAGGCAAGCTGGCGGCGTTTGAGAAGCTGGAGGAGCCGGCGGAGAGACCACACAGCTTTGCCCTGATGGAGCCAGACCTCTGAAGCTGGGGCGGCCAGATGGAGACCTCTGTCAACGATGAGTTGCTTCTGCTGTTGAGCCCTGGAGGCGAGGTGCCTTGCCAGCACCGGGATTCTGCACCCACTGACCTGTGACTTCGTGAGTCGGAAGAAGACTTTATAGACTGATTTCGGGCATATGGGTTAATACCGGACTTATGACTTTGAACTGGACTGGGCTGGGATGCTTTCTCCATGTCCCATTCCTTTTGTATATAAACCTATATATACAACCTATATATACTTTTGTATATAAACCTTTTCCTTATACCTATATGCGCATCTTTGATATTTGTTCCTCTAGTCTACCCGGACTAACACAGTCAGTCACCCTCCAATCAAATGTTTGACTCCTCCAGCCATTTCTTGTCACTGAACCTGCTGCTGTTGGGTAAGCGTTGGGCTACTGACCGCAAGGTAAGGGTTCAAACCCACTCGCCCCTCCTCCTCCTCCGGATCCAGAGGTGGCAGGCTGCGCTCACAAACCCTGTGTCGGTCACTCTGGGTTGGAATCGACTTGGTGGCGGGCGGTCTGGGTTTCGCTTACGGGGAGGCAAGCCCAGCTTCACACCCAGGAAGGCATCAGGAGGCATGCCCCCACTCTCCACTTACTTTGTTGTCTTGTGAACAAGCCAGGCTTCATGCTGGTCATGCAGCTGCTCGAGGTAAGCCAGCTCAATGCCCTTCTCCTCTGGCCGGCCCCTGCGGTGCAGTCTATTCAAACAAACCTAAAAGACAGGTCCCGAGCCCCACTGAGGTCGTTTGCTGTCTGGCTGATCCAACGCTGTCCGGTGGGGATCGGAGAGCCCCTCCTGTGTCTATCTTGGCCACAACGCTTGGGGACTACGAGCCATGACTTGATTTCTGCCGTCTAGTTTCCTTGTTCAGCGAGAGCAAATGATTCGCAGACCTAGCTCCACCACGTTCTCTGCCTTTACCCTGTTTTCTCTGGAGTGTCCTCAACTGGGTAAGGAGCAGTTCTCATCCTCCCATCCATCTCCAGGAAGTCTCTTGATTCTCTTTACTCTCTCTCCAGGAGCCTGACTTCTTTTTTTGTTTGTTTTGTTTTTGGGGCATCACTGCTCTCCGGTGGTGGGAGGAGGAGGCCCAGCCCCACTGCTGGAATTGAACCTCCATCCCAGTGGGCCGCAGTCCCGGCACAACCACTCCGCCACCGGGGCTCAGCCTGAGCCTGACTTCTTGCTGTTCCTCCCACCTCTGCCCAATTAGGTAGGACCTGATCACCTCCCCAGTGGATTATGGCAAGAGCTCCACATCCACTCTGCCCCGTGGGGAAGCCAAGTGTCGTGCAAAGAGCACAGCCCTGACAGATGGGTTGCCACACCCTGGCTGGCTGGTTCTCGACCTTCCCAATGCCGCCACTCTTTCATGTCGTTCTCATGCTGTGGTGACCCCTCAACCATACAATCTTTGTCGCGGCTACTTCATCACTATCATTTTGCTACTGGGATGAATTGGACGACCCCTGTGAGAGGTTGCGGACCCACAGGTTGAGAACAACTGCTAGTTCTTAACCACTCTCTACCAGCACCAGGGCTCCCTCTCCACAGCAGCCATTTCCACAGCTCTCTGCACAGAAGCTCGTTCTGTTCTGCTCCCTCTTGGGTATGCTTCTGAATCTCACAGAGGAGGTTAGGGGTGACATGGGAGAAGGAAGTGGGTACTCTGAGGTCGCTGGTTCTCAAGCTAATACCCAAAGTCCCATAGAGTGCCTAAATCAATATCAGTGCATTCCTTTTCAACTGTTAAAACTGCAGTAACCTCTCCACTCTTGTAGTTCCTATGACTGTAATACAGTCTCTACTTATTATCCATGTACAATTGCGTCTACCAGACCTGTGATGATGTGTTAGGGCTGGGCTAGCTCTGAATTTGAGTCCCAGTCGGTGAAATGCCAAAAGGGCACTTTGCCTGACCAGCGGCAGCCGTGGCTCAAGAGGAGGTGAAGCAGCCCTCCTTCTCCTCCGCCGACCATCCTAGACTGAAATGCATCCCAACCCTAGACACTGCTGCCCCAGAGGGCAGGGAAACCGAGCACCAACCGGGGGAGGAAGCAACACCCTGGCTTCCCGTGGTGGTACCTCCAGGGGGCCCTTTCTGTGCCCAGTGAGCCTGTGGGCACAGGGCCCCGAGGAGCGAGCGAGCGCTGGGACAGGCTGGGGTGCACACTCTGCTCTGCAGGATGCCCTGCCCTCCCTCACGCTAATGTCTCCGCCCAGAGAGCCGCGCGTGGAGCCCGCCCTCTTGGAGGTTTCCTGCGGCCCCAGTCTGCGGCTTTACAGATGTGTGTTACCTGGGGAGTGGCCTGGAGATAGATGAAGCCATGTAGTCTTAGGCGGCTGGCAAACTCCTGCATGAGACATGTATGCCAGTACTGATAGATATACCATTCCATGTCGCTGAGGGAGCCATTTTCAAAAAGGTTCTTTGCGAAGATATACCTGGTTGGAAATGCAAATGGGATGGGGTGAGGGTACGGTGGGGAATGAAAGAGGGACACAGAAACATAAAAACCAACAACCAACTTGGTTCCATGTTTATTAAAACCACTTAACTAGCTCCTCAGTCCTTAAGAACTCTAAATTCTCCAGCCCCCACCCCTCCTCCCTGCTCCAAACAAATATTATGAAACAGACCCACCAAGACCTACAACAACACAACTCAGCAGACAGATTCGTTAACTGGAAGGGCAGGAGCACTGTAAGCGTGTCTGCGTGGTCCCTAATAATTGCTGGAAACCAGTCACAACGTCCAGGAAACTTGACCTTTCAAGACATCATCCTCATTTAGAAAGTCAGAAACAATAATGGAATGCACTAAACAACCACCCACCACCTTCCACGTCCCGTGGGCGTCTGCGTCTCCGGGCTCCAAAGCCACTTTCTGTCTTAAGGTGCGGAGAGGCATGGCAGTGCAGTGGTGTGGTGGGAGGAGCTAGACCAGCTGTGGTGTGACCAGGGCAGGGGATCTCCTGGGGGCACAGGGGAGTGCCCGAGCTTCTGACTCTGATGAAAGGAATAGAAAGCTAAAGACCACACCCGCCTCACCCCTTGCTCACTTCTGTAAGGAATGGAATGGAGGAGATGGCGTAAAGAGGAATTCAAAGGTGAGAACTCACCCCAGCATTTCAGGCATCTTGCTACAAAACACAATGGGCATCCTAAACAATGGCGCCCCGTCTCTCAGCAAGGGGCCACTTGGAGGAAAAGCCCATTTCAGAGCTCTGTCTAAACTCTGGGAGTTTAGGCTGGGAAGCTACAAGGCTGAGGGTGTCGGGTTGGAAGAACAGGTGCCAGGGTCAGAGTCCTGGGTCTTCCCCCGGCGGTATCACCTTGGGCAAACCGCTTAAATGCTCCCAGCTCTTCTCTTCCAGTGTAAAACGAGCGAGCGAACCTGACACTCAGAGCTGCTCTCCGGGCACGGACTCACAATGTTCTTAGGACAGTGACAGGCTCTAGTGCTCACTACACCCCGGTGATCATCACAACTTTGCTGGGCAGCTAATTTAGGTCTTAACTTGTTTGACAAGTCTAGCCAAAGGCAACAAAGAAACCAGGTACCTCTGTAACTCAGCTTCTGAAAAATGCTTTCAGCTTTTTCATAGGTACCAAAACCCAGACACATTGACTGTGTGTTGGCTCCAACCATCAGAGACCGTCCAGGACAAGATATAACGACTCCGTAGGGTTTCTGAGGCTGCACATCTTTATGGAAGCAGCTGCCACATCTTTCCCCACCACGCAGCTGGTGGTTTTGAACTGCCGGCCTCTTTCAGAGAGGATAACTACTGCACCACCGGGGCTTCTTCATGGGTAAGAAATAGCGGAAATTAAGATCAGACAGAGAGAAGTTCATCTGCTCTTTGAAAAGGGCCTTTATCTTAAGAGGAGCGTGAGGCAGTTAGGTCTGATGGGAGGGGACCACCGTGGTCGTGATTGAATGCAGAGGCTGTAGAGAGGTGAGCAGACTGGAAGGTCCAGGAGTAGGGACCCTGCTCTGACATGACTCAAAGTGAAAAGTTTTTTAGACTTCTCCCTCCCTGCAATCCACTCGCCACCCAGCCCTTCCTCACTTGTTTGGAGTATATGTGAACCTGGGTTACGTGTCAGGGTTCCTGGAAGTGGTGCCCTGCACAGAGCTCCAACACAGGGGCTGTAGTGAATGAATGAATGCATTTTAAACAGAGGAGAAAGTCTAAATCTCTATCAGGGCTATTAGTGTCTGGAGTTGGTTCTTTCACCTGTCCCCAAAACGCCTCCTCTAAAGAAAGTATTTAAGATGCTGTAGTTGTTCATAGTGCAATCAATTCTCATCTCTTCTAAGTAAATGCTAAGATCCAAAAGTAGCAGTTCTATTACAAGTGACCAAGAGACCTCCATAAATGAAAGAATGTTCCATGTTCATGGTTAAGAAGACTAAATAAGGGGCTGAGCCCCGGTGGCGTAGTGGTTGTGCGCAGGACTGCGGCCCACTGGGACGGAGGTTCAATTCCAGCAGTGGGGCTGGGCCTCCTACTCCCACTGCCGGAGAGCAGTGATGCCACCCGCAACTCCCCCCCCCACAAAAAAAAGAAAGATCATCAATGAGAAAATAAACTGAAGGACCGTAATACTGGGCAAAACTATACTACCAAACATTAAAACACACACACACACACACACACACACACACACACACACACACACACCACAAAACAGAAGTAGGGACCTGCTAAAAATAAGACCCTTGTATGTGTCAAAAGACTTTATCAAGAGTAAAAAGAGAATGGGGCTGAGCCCCAGTGGGGTAGTGGTTGAGTACGGGCCTGCGGCCCATGGGCTTGGTGGTTCAAATCCAGTGGCGGCTCTCAGGAGCAAGGTTGGGTAGGTCCCACGACCACTAGAGGGCAGTGGTGCCCCCCCCCCCCAAAAAAAAAAGAGTAAAGAGAGAAATGGGAACATTTTTGGGGTAATGGTATATCAGACAAGGGACTGATATCTAAAATTTATGAAATATCGCTCTGCAGCCAATTAAGCCGACTGTCTTCCTCCTTGTGGGGGCCGGTGTGCACCGGCTGCAAGCAGCAAGTCTCCTGGGTAGTGTCCACAGTCTCTTGCCAGATAGAGGCTGTCCTAAGGGACCTTGGAGACAAACAACCCTTGGCTGCTCTTCGATGCCTCAGGCTTGGCTAGTTTCTGCTCTCCCTAACTAGGCTCCAAACAGGGATGCGAGGTGCTTTGGGAAAACCTCAAGGCACGGTGGCTAGAGTCCACCTAGGCCAAGTTATCATGTCCATTTGCACCAAGCTTCAAAACAAGAAGCATGTGACTGAGGCCTCACAAAGGGCCATGTTCAAGTTCCCTGGGCGCCAGAAGATCCACATGTCCAAGAAGTGGGGCTTCACCACGTTTAATGCTGATGAGTTTGAGGACATGGTGGCTGAGATGTGCCTCATTCAGAAGACTGTGGAGTCAAGTGCATCCCCCACCGTGGTCCCCTGGTCAAGGGGCGGGCCCTGCGTTCATGAAGGCCTGAGTAGCCCTGCGCTGCCTCTCACTTGCACCCACCAAATAAAATCGAACTTCCTGATTAAAAAAACATACATATTGCAACACTTCAAACAGAAAATGAAATTAAAAACGGGTATGGGATATGGACACTTCACCAAACCCCACAAATACATGAAGAAACGCTCTCAATTACTCGTGATCTAAGGGACACAAATCAAAATGACGACGAGAGGCCATCCTGTACTGGCACTGACAGCAAAAGTTCAAAAACAAAACAAACAGAAAAGAACAACTGCGGGAGATGTGTGGTCAAACACTATTGGTCGGACTGTAAAGAGGCACAACCACTATGGAAAGGGATTAGGCCTCAACAACTGGGGACAGAAACACCATACGACCCAGCAATCCTACCACTGGGCACACAGCCCGGAGAACCAGGAGTCACAGCACAAACAGAAGTAAGGCGCACCCACCTTCATCGCCACACTGCTCACACGAGCAAGACGCTGGGATGCCCGAGCAGCAGAAGGAAGGATACCCTTCGGTTAATTTGTACAACGGAATACGAGACATTGCTAAAGAATAATGATGGAACCATGAAGCACCTCACGCCTGGCATGGATGGAACTGGGGTGAAATTAGTCAATCACAAAAGGACCACCATCATACAGGAAAAAATAAAGACAAACAAAAAAAATAGATGGTGATGGCCATAGGGGAAGGGGGAGCCAGCATTCTATTAGAGAAGAAAAATCAAAGCTGGTGGGTGGGGGCTGGGGCAAGCTATTGGGAGACTTACTACGCAGTTTAAGTTATTGAATACCTAATTAGTTATCTGAAATGTAAACTCCCACCTAATTCACAGTTTAAAGTTTTAAAAAACAAAACCACCAAGAACAAAAGCAGAGATGCTTTTTAATAAAAGTATCGCCATGTAGCAAAGCCTTTCTACTTCTGTTTTCTGAGGGGCTCTTAACGCATTTACCTCGTGGAGGGGCTGGAAATCAAAAGGCCAACTGTGAAGATGAGAGACTGTGCGTGTGTGTATGTGTGTGTGTGTGTGTTCAGTTACGTAGCTCACCTTCCCAGCCCAAGAGGGGAGGGTTAGGAAAGGGAGCTTGGTGGTGACGCACCCGGTAGGTGAAAAGAACCAGAACCTATGGCCTAACCACTTGTTTTCCAAAAGCAGCCCCTCTAGTAAGAGAGAGGGAACTGTGGCCTGTTAAGGATTGTTTTACATATTTTACACAGGACCACAATGCAGTAAAGAAAAAACAAAAACAGTCGAAAGTATACCCTCATTTTCTTCCCTTCGTGGGCTTTATGGGAGCACTCGTTTATCTACTGTGGAATTACATAAGTCACCAACTCTTAGGGACTTTAGAAATGGACGGACAGAGCTGGCGCAGCATTTTCCATGTTGGTAACGCAAAGGGGCATCGACAACCCTCGGGTTAAAGACCCATCTCACGCCAACAGAGCAGACGTAACCTTCACACGTGGAACCCTCAGGGAGTGCAGCTCACGGTGCCCTGACTGTGCCTCTGACTGCGTCCGAGTCACACACCCACCGTCAGGATGGGTTAGCTCAGGCTTGAGCTGGCTGAGCAACTCAAGCCCACATTCCACCAGCCCTCACGTCTCACCCACCTCCCACCCTTGCTGGAGATGATGCCCTGCCTCTCACCTGACCAGAGCCCTGACGTCTGTGACAGACTCTGGCTAAGAGCAGCCCTGTTATGAAAGATGGGGTGAATAGAGAAGGCATGTGAGGCGGGTGCCGGTTTCAGTGGTGCTATTTCCACTTGGAAATCCCTTTCTGATGAACCAGCAGGAAGGTGCCATGGTAAAAACAGAACATTTAAATTCTACTTCTTTTGTTTTTTTTTGTTGTTGTTGTTTTGTTTAGTGTTTTTTTTTTGGCGGGGAGGGGGGCAATCACTGCCCTCTGGTGGGAGTAGAAGGCCCAGCCTTGCTCCTGGAGAGCTGCTGCTGGATTTGAACTGCCAACTCAGTGGGCCACAGTCCCACACACAAGCACTTCGCCACCCGGGCTCAGCCCCAATTCTACTTCCATTAAGGTGAAACCCCACCCCAATCCATCTGGTTTCCGAAACATCTATGCAAGCGTTAGCTCTGTGCTTTCAGCATGTGCCTGGTGGCAGAGGGGAGGATAAGAGAACATAACGCATCTTCCACTTAGGAAGAACCCATTTCTTTGTTGGTCTAACACATGCTGACTCCTCGGAATCTGAAATCGGGCCAAATCTGCTACATCTAGCCTTAGCTCTAGAAAGGAGATTGTATACAACTCATTTTAATAATCTAGCCGTCCAATTGTCTGGCATGCGAACTATAGTCAATAAAACCGTTAAGAAGTAAAAACCGGGGCAGAGCCCCGATGGCGTAACTGGTTGAGTGCGGGACTGTGGCCCGTGGGCTTGGCGGTTCAAATCCAGCAGCGGCTCTCAGGAGCAGCGCTGGATAGCTCCCATGGCCATCAGAGGTCAGTCATGCTTCCACACCCCCCGCCCCCCCCCAAAAAAAAAAGAAATAAAAACCAAGCTCTTGAAAGGAAGAAGGTGGGCTTTCCAAGGGCAGGTTTCAAAGGCTGGAGAGGTGCAGGCTCTGAGCACAAAGACCACCACGGGGCTAGCAGCGGGCGGGAGGAGGGTTCGAGTCCTACCTGTCACTGTACACGGACCTCTCAAACACCTGCACCCGGCCCCCGGCCTCGACGGGCTGCTCCGAGCAGGGCTCCAGCTGGACTTTCAGGCGGCTCATGAAGGAGAAGGTCTGGAAGGTGTAGGCCCATCGTGCTGGGTCCCGGTACATCATGTCCAGCAAGTTTCCAATGCTCTGGGGAGCCGAGTCCTAGGGGGAGAGGACAAAGGGGAAGCTTTCTCTGAAAGGAGACTGACTCCAGGGCATGCGAGCCCAGCCATCTCCTGCCCTTCGGATACCAAGGCCCAATCACATCCTCAGGAGCACCGGAAACTGTGCGACCCAGAGGCTTCTCCCTCCTCGGACCAGCATCAGATCAGAGGGACGGGCGTGCGGACAAGTGCACAGCACAAACCGGACACCCCATCACGCCCCATCTCTAAGTCTCTCCCACGGCCAGACCGCGCTGCCTCCGGTGGGGTTGTATTGGAAACCCAACCACACAGGCAAATCAACCAGACTTTGGATCTTTCAGAGGAGGGCTACAGTTTATTTTAGAGAGAGGCACACAAGGAAGCAGCCCCCTCCTTCCACCCCGGCATCTGAGGAGCCGCCCATGGGGCATGTGCAGGTGGACTCCTGCGCGGGGCAGCAGGCCACTGACTCAGTGCAAAGGCGGAGACATGCGGTGGAGTCTGGTGGTGACGAGGCACCACAGGGAATCCGGCACACACAGCGCATGCGTGGTCCAGTGTCCACCGTGCCTTGGAGGTCAGCCCGAGCACCACACTCCTTCTTGAAGGGAGGTCAGGGAGCTAACTGGTCAAGTGTTAAGTCCCAGCTCCCAGCTGGCCTTCTTTAACCCCTTCTTTTTTTTTAAGCCCTTCCTTCGTGCAGAGGAGAGCACGGCATGGCTCTCGAACTCTCGGAGCTCACAGTGTAACGGGGAAAGGGGTGACAGGGCCAGAGCAGTGAGAACACGGGGTGGCTCAAAAGACAAAGGGATTCTCCGAAAGTCTGCAGGAACAAGAAACAGGAAAAGCCTCCAGGAGTGTCAAGGGACATGGACACAGTAAGGACCACACCACAGAAATCAAACTCAGCGATTCCTCCTGATGAGCGGCCGAGAGGGCAGAGCAGAGCTGAGCCTGTGCGTTTCACAGGCTGGAAACCTTTACCAGACCAGCAAGCTTCAACCTTCTCCCAGGAGTCGCAGAGCGGCCGTGAAGAGGGATGCCGACACGTGAAGAGAACTGGGGGCCTGCAGCGCTGCAGTCAGATGCTCTCCCAACCAAGCGGGCTTGGCGCCCAAACAAAAGTAGGCAGTCGTTACACAATAAAAGGGAGGGGCAAGCAACAGAGAAACAAAACAGCATTCTCCGATGTGGAAACCTACAGCTGCCAAGCTAAAACACCAAGTGAAGGTAGCATTTAGCAGAGGTTACTGCAGCAGAAGCCCTTGGGGGGCCTAACTGGCTAATGCCCTGGGGCTGGCAGTGAGAAGCTGCCCAGAGGTGCCTTTGAAGAAAGGCCTGGTGACCGACTTTGAAAAATCCCACTTAAAACCCCCAAAGGGGTGATTTCCTTTTCTGACACATAGGGATCACCATGAGCCAAGATCCACTCTATGGCAAGTGGGATTTGCTTCCCGCCCCCCACTCCCCACTTTTTCTTGTTTTTCACTGTTCTTGCGTCAATTCCACTCCTGGCGACCCCGTGTGTCCGGCACAAGTGCTCCAGGTAGTTCACGGCTCGGAGCGGAACTCGGCTCCACAGAGTCTCTCTGAGCCCAAACCCCAAATGCAAACCGGGCCACGGAGCCCACTCCCACTCCCAGCCAGCCTGCCAGCCTTGCTGCTAAGGGAGCCAGTCCAGCCATCGAACCATCTTGTAACACTGGTGCTGGAGTTCCACCCACCCCCCCTCCCCTGGCAAGGACACATCAAGATGCAAGGTTGCTTGTGTTCCCAGCTCACACCAGGTGAGCTCATTTTGCATCGACACAAGTGCTTTCCTGTACCCTAAAATACACCTAGCTTAGACAAAACAACCCGAATAAAACAATTCTCCTTCCTGGCTACTCCAGGGCCCAGTAGAGAGGGAAAATGCAACCCCCACCCAGGCCGCGAGGCCACAAGGAGAATCCTCAAGTTCACTGCTGCTCCCTGGTCATCACGACCTTCTAGGAACACATGGGCTCTCAAAGACATGGGGTCAGAAGGGAAGCTTAAACCACTCACTACTGTACAGGGGAAGGGGAGAGGACATCAAGGGGTCCACATACACGAGACATACTTGGAAAGTGATTGTGGGAGCAAGACTCTGCTGGACAAGACTGAACTATGGAATGATTTGTGTTAATTCCTAATTAATAAAAAAGCTGTTAGGGCTAAGCCCCGGTGGCATAGTGGTTGTGCGCAGGACTGCGGCCCACTGGAACGGAGGTTCAATTCCAGCAGTGGGGCTGGGCCTCCTACTCCCACCACCAGAAAGCAGTGACGCCAAAAAAAAAAAAAAAGCTGTTAAAAAAAAAACATGATACAATGGGAGTTTAGTTAGTGGGAACTGACTAGATGAAAAATAAAGAAAATCAGAGAAAGTCTCTGAAATGTGCAACACTCCATCAGAGAAATTCATTGAACACCAGGAAAACAGGTAGTCTGTTTACATATAAAGCAGTTCTAACTCTCACACAAACACATAGACATATGTACATGCACACACACAGTTCATTCCAACAGACAAAATATCCTTACAAGGGAGAAAAGCTATGAATTATAAATGTTTTTTTAAAAACACATCAGAAGGGGCTGAGCCCCGGTGGCGTAGTGGTTGTGTGCGGGACTGCGGCCCACTGGGACGGAGGTTCAATTCCAGCAGTGGGGCTGGGCCTCCTCCTCCCACCACCAAAGAGCAGTGATTGGCCCTCCCCTCCCCCCCCCAAAAAAAGGACCAGAAGTCCAGATGTATGGAGGGAAGGTGGGGTAGGGAGGGGGTGCCAACTACAAGGATCTACACATAACCTCCTGTCTGGAAGACAGACATTGGAGGAGTGGGCAGGGGGAAGGGGGAGACGCCGGGCAGTCTAAGATATGACAAAACAATAATAATTTATAGAGTATTGAGGGTTGGTGGGGGAGGGGGGAGCAAGCATGGAGGGGAAGGGATGAGAAATTGATGTCAAGGACTCAAGTGGAAAAGCAGACATTTGGAGGATGATGATGGTAGCAGGCATGTGAACATACTTGGCACAATATATGTATTTATGTATTGTGAAAAGATTTTAAAAAAACAGCCTGGGGCACGGACGACAGGAAAGTGAGTGAAGGGACACATTGGACAGTGTACGATATGAAAATGTAATAACAATTTGTAAATTATTAAGAGTTCATGGGGGAAGGGGAGAGGAAGGAAAGGAAAATATGAGGAGCTGGTACTGGGGGCCGAAGTGGAGGGAGGATGCTTTGAGAGTGAGGATGGCAGCAAGTGTGCAAATTTGACCTGCATACAATTGATGTTTGTATGGATCGTGATGGGAGTTGGATGAGACCCCAATAAAAAGATTCATTGAAAAAGAAAAAAGGAGGGGGCAACGAGGAGCTTATACCAAGGGCTCAAGGAGAAATTATTTGGAAATGAATATGGCAACAGGTGTACAAATATGCCAAGCATAAGAGCTCCCAATAGGGCTGAGCCCCGGTGGCGTAGTGGTTGAGTGCGGGACTGTGGCCCACGGGCTTGGCGGTTCAAATCCAGCAGCGGCTCTCCAGAAGCAAGTCTGGGTAGCTCCCACGACCACCAGAGGGCAGTGATTTCCCCCCCTCCAAAAACAAAAGGACTGAGCCCCGGTGGGGTAGTGGTTGTGCGCGGGACTGCGGCCCACTGGGACGGAGGTTCAATTCCAGCAGTGGGGCTGGGCCTCCTACTCCCAACGCCGGAGAGCAGCGATGCCCACAAAAAAAAAAAAAAAAGAGCCTCCAATAAAACCATTAGGGAAAAAACAACAACAAATCACAAGATGAGGGGCTGAGCCCCGGTGGCATAGTGGTTGTGCACGGGACTGTGGCCCACTGGGATGGAGGTTCAATTCCAAATCCACAGGGGCAAAGGATGGGCCTCTTACTCCCACCACCAGGGCAGTGATGCCCTAAAAAAAAAAAAAATCGCAAGATGAAAAAAAAAAAAACCAGCTAAAAAACACAAAAATAAAGCCACCTGTGGGTGGGGACTACTGGAACAAATAGCAATCTATCAAAAAACAAACAAAAAAAGGATCATAAACTTATAACCCTTTTTTACAACAGAAATCACTTTCCACATTCCATGGTGTACAACAACAAATTTTTTTAGAGATGCAACCACTCAGGAACTATACCTCCCACATACTCTTTTTGAAAATTTCATGCTCTGGAAGGTATTCTAGCCAAAGTGAACAGTGAATAGAATAAAGGGCAGAGAAATGAAGAGTTGGTAACGAGAGAGCAGTGGTTCATGATCATCCAGTAGAACAGAAGGACTACTGTTATCAAGCAATTATTGTTCATGTGGTTTGGAAGCTGAATGCCACTTTAAGAATTATTACTACCCGGAGAGCAGTGATGCCCCCCCCCCCCCCCCCAAAAAAAAAAAAAGAATTATTGCTACCAGAGGAATTTCATGTGCAAAAACCTTCTGGATCTACAGTTCCCAATGACTTCAATACCCCTGAAGGGCGAGGTCTGGAGAAGAAGGTGGTAACAGGGCCACGGAGGTGCTGTTTTCCTTCAGAGAGACTCCATTAGCACCAAAAAACAAACAAGCAAACACTGCCAGTGGGTCAACTAACCCCTGGGGACCCCATGACTCAGAACTGAGGCCTAGCACATGCAAGGCTTGAGTCTGAGGCAACTTTGTGTGGACTGGAACCCTCAACCTAACAGTGTACAACTGGACACCTCCATCCTTTTCCATCACTCGCGGGCTCTGATGAACATCAATAAAGCCAGAACTCAAACCCACACTCAGAGCAAAAGTGTCCCCCTAGGATTCGAGGCCACAGATCTTACTTCAGTCAGTTAGTAAACCAATGCTTCCCCTGCAGGCCCCACCCCCGCCCCTGGGCTCTTGACTGACACAGACAGACAACGATAAACAGTACTATTTTTATTTCAATGTCACCACTAGTGGAATAAAAATAACAGATACTTGGTGGGAAGAAAAATGTATAAATACAGCAAAAGAGTAAAAAAGGAAATGAGCATTTTAAAGGACAAAATAAAGTAGCAGGAATAAACTAGATGGAAAAAAGGAGTAAAATTCCCATAAAAAGAAACCCTTTGGGGCTGAGCCCCGGTGGCGTAAGTGGTGGAGTGCAGGACTGCGGCCCGCGGGTTTGGCGGTTCAAATCCAGTGGCGGCTCTCAGGAGCAGCACTGGGTGGCTCCCATGACCACCAGAGGGCAGTGAGGTCCACACACACACACACACACACAAAGCCTTTGGATTGGGTGAAGGAAAAACAAACAAACCCAAATCCTGTTCATACACAAAATGACAGATTGGCTGAAAGAAAAGAAGAGCGAAATCCACCAGGTAGATGGAAAGTAAAAAGAAGTGGATGTGGCAAAATCGTATCCAGAAAGAAAGGCGTTGACTCACTGCTACAAGAAGCGAGTGTCCGTAGCCAGGCTCCAAGAAAGCCCAGGCGAATGCTGGGCGGGCGACTTGTG
>PVJH01015378.1:37861-53855 GCA_004026705.1 Nesogale talazaci
AAAAAAAAAAAAAAAAAAAAAAAAAAAAAAAAAAAAAAAAAAAAAAAAAAAAAAAAAAAAAAAAAAAAAAAAAAAAAAAAAAAAAAAAAAAAAAAAAATAAAGGTCTTTGCCATCACTGCTGTTGGGCAATTACAACCCAAAGCAGAACAGAAAAGAATTGTTCCATAGGGCTTTCTAGGCTGTAATCTTTACCATTAAAATATATAATGACACAACAAAGTCAATGAAAAAAACAAGAATAAACTGACAAAACACAAACTACACAACTTGAACACTTTTCTCAGATTTTAATGGCTACAACAAGGTCCAAGAGAGCCGGGAGGTAAGATAGTCAGGATAAACTGGAGGAGAAAACAATAGGACCAATGGTTCCAGGGTGCATGGGAGAGGGGGAGGCGTGGGAAAGGAAGGGGGCTACCTATCAACCCAGGGACAAGGGAACAACGACTGATCTAAAATCCATGGTGAGGAGGGCATAGGATGTCTGCTGGGGCTTGATTAAGGGCAATGTAGTCGAGAGGTAGTACTGAAACCCAAATCAAGACCAAACATGAGAGTGGGACAAGAGCAAAATAAAAGGAAATTGAGGAAAAGAACTAGGAGGCAAAGGACATTGACATAGGCCTAAATACAGGCATGTACATATGAAGATGTATTTATATATAAGGATAGAGGAATAGCTCGATGTACATATATTTACATGTTAAGTATTAAGGTAGCACAAGTACATCGGGCCTCTTCTCAAGTATTCTCAACGCAAGAACACTTGGTTCTAATAACCTGGCATTTGGTGATGCTCACCTTCCTCACATGATTGCTGAAGACAAAGAGTGCATAAGCAAATGTGGTGAATAAAGCTGATGGTGCCTGGCTACCAAGAGATATAATGTCTGGGGTCTTAACGCCCAGCTATCAAAAGATAGAGCGTCTGGGATCTTAAAGGCTTGAAGGAAAGTAAGCAGCCATCTAGTTCAGGAGCAACAAAGCCCAGATGGAAGAAGCACACAAGGTGACCATGAGGTGTCTAAGAGATCAAGTATCATGCATCGAAGAACTAAAAATTATGTCATCATAAATGAGGGGGCGTACAGGCTGGGGTCCCAAAGCCCATCTGCAGTTAACGGATCCTTCCAGAAGGGTCATAGGGAGGAGATGAAACAGTCATGCCCGCACCCCCACCGCCACTGTATCCCCCAGAAACCGTTAGTCTACTTGCTGTCTCGACAGGTTCATCAATCCTGGATTTCATATACTAAACACAGAGAAGCACACAACAAAAATTCAGGAGGGTCACTCCCAATGACAAGACTCATCTGAGATAAACTCCAATAGGAACAAAGAAAAAACGAGAAAAAGTTGAAAACTAGATCAATTCAAATATGTATTGGGGTGGGTCAACTAACAAAGGTTTAACCATACAAGTCAGGTTTATCATTTTGATCTCCTATAGTCATCCTATAGTCATACACTGTTTGGTAACCAGCTCCTTCCCATCTTTCGATATGGAGGAAATTCACCAGAGGCTTGTTTCCTAGGTAGAGCTCACATCTCTGTGTATTTTGGACTCCCACTGTCATCCATAGCCTTCTACAAACCAGAGTCTCACAATTTAAGCTCCACTGCCTTCTGATTATACAGATGATGACCCTTCAGTCACGAATGTTGGAGCGCTCCTTCCATGTGGACAGAGGGACAGCTCACTTGCATGGCTGCTTGTTAGAAAACAAGCCTTTAAAACCCAGATGCTAATTAACAGCATGAATTTGCATGTCATTCTTGCGCAGAGGCCATGTTAATCTTCTTTGTATTGTTCCAATTTTAGTAGACGTGCTGCCAAAACAAGCACACGTGACACCTTTAGAACAAGTCAACCGGTGGGCTGAGCCCCGGTGGCGTAGTGGTTGTGCGTGGGACTGCGGCCCACTGGGATGGAGGTTCAATTCTAGCTCCACAGGAGCAAAGGCTGGGCCTCCTACTCCCATCACTAGAGGGCAGTAATGCCCCCCCCAGCCCCCCCCCCCAAAAAAAGTCAACCAGTTGCCAATGAGTCGTTGGGAACTCATAGTGAGGCTATGGGTCAGAGTGGAACTGCCCGTAGTTTCCAAGATCCTGTAAATCTTTAAAGAAGTGGAGTGCCCCATCATTCTCCTGTAGCGGGCTGGGGGTTTGCAATGATGACCTTTTGCTGAACAGCTGGGTTTTTAAATCACTGCCTCCCCAGGGTTCCCAAATGGCACTTGAGAAATAAAGTATATTTCATCATGTCATATGCCTTACAGCGAATACCCAATCTTTTGTGTAGTCCACAGCACATTTGTCAAAGCTGGTTGGTTATACAGAAGCCAGGAAGCAAACCTCCAGGCAAAGATGCTGTCACATTTTCTGACCACAAGATAGAATCAGGAGTTCAAAAATGTATATTGTACACACCCAAACTACTCAGAAAATGTAAAAATTAAAAAAAAAAAACACTTGTGGGTTAACCAAAAGTCAAAAATACAATTACAAATTCTTTTAGAAAATACACTTAAACCCCCAATCTAGAAGATGGGGTGAAACCTTATGCTTTTAAGAACCTGTCCAGTTGTAAATGCTATTTTATTAAAATAGTTAAAGACACAAACTTTCAAGCCCAAGTAGTTGCTCCCTCCCCCCACTCCCAGTTAAAGATTCCTGAGGACATGGCAGGGGAAGTTGGGGCACTTGGGGAACTAGTAACCATGAGTGCAAGAATGAAGACATTCTGAAACCCACCGTGGTGGTGACTGCACAACTTTTTTTTTTTTTTTGGCATCACTGCCCTCAGGTGGGGGGAGTAGGGGGCCCAGCCTTTGCTCCGTGGAGCTGGAATAGAGCCTCCATCCCAGTGGGCCGCAGTCCCACGCCACCGGGGCTCAGCCCCTGCACAACTTTTCTTAATGGGATTGAACCACTGAATTTTATGTTATGTGAATTACAGATCAAGAAAACTTTTCCTTGGGGGAGGGGGAGAGCCAGGAGTGGGGAGCATCCTTTGAACCCAAGATCCCTCTGCTGACCACCCTTGATCCAAGAGATGGAGAGCTGTGGCCCAGGAGATGGCAAGAAGCAGTGGCAGCGACGTGGCGGCTGCAGAAGCAGCTGGGCCTTTAATTAGCAGAGCTAAAAGTACTGTTAGACTTGCCCTCAACCCCAAGTTTTTAAACCAACAGCTTTAAAATACACAAAGGAAGTGTACAAAATAAATTTTAAGATGAATTACAACGTCTTAGGGATCACCTGGTCCAGAGAACGCACTCCATTTCTGGCTCTAGTGGTATTCTGCTCCCTTTTCCTGAATCTCCAAGAACTTATTTAAAACCCAGCAGGATGCCAATCAAAATAGCCCGGCAATGAAGACTTACTGCTGACTTCTGTGAAATGTCTTCTCCCACCTTCACCTATCCAGACCTACTCGGAAAAGGTGGTTTAGTGAGGCTTGGAGAGACAACAGCTCAAAGAATAGAATCATTTGCTGCAATTAAATTTAGAGGAATACGTACCAAACTCCAGAGACCACCCTCAGCAAGTTGTCTGGTTCAGTGGTCAAACACTCAGCCAAACGGGCAGTGAGCAGTTGGCCTCACCAGTTGAGTGGCAGTTGGTTTCCGTTGGCTTTGGAACCTGGTGGGACAGTTCTCTCCTTAGCTGTCAGGTGTCAGAACCAACAGCAGCAAGTTGGGAGGGGGCTGATGTGAGCACGTTTGTAGGCGGCCCGGGGGCGCGGCGGCCAAGTGGGGGGCTGCTAACTGGTGGGTCAGCTGCTCTGCCAGAGAAAGACAGGGCTTTCTGACCCCATAAAGAATGACAGTCCCGGGCTGAGCCCCGGTGGCGTCGTGGTTGTGCGTGGGACTGCGGCCCACTGGGACGGAGGTTCAATTCCAGCAGTGGGGCTGGGCCTCCTACTCCCACCACCGGAGAGCAGTGATGCAAAAAAAAAAAAAAAAAAAAATCTGATCCTCCAATAAAATGATTTATTAAAAAAAAAAAAAAAAGACTAACAGTCCCTGGAACTCACGGGGGCAGTTGGGGCAGTTGGACCCTGTTCTTATAGGGGCGCTGGGAAGAGCAATTCGATGGCAGGGGGGTTTTGAGAACAAATTAGGGTAATAGGTCATCACAACCAAAAAGGGATTGTTTTATTTATTTAAGAAATTTTTAAAAATCATTTTAAAAATTGGAGGCGCGTACAGCTCTTATCACAATCAATACATCCAAGCATTGTATATCAAGCACATTTGTTGCCATCATTCTCAAAACATTTGCTTTCGACTTGAGCCCTTGGTATCATCAGCTCCTCATTTGGTCTTCTCTCTCCCTGCTCCCAGCCTCCCAAAAGAAACTGCTTTATGGTAGTACCCTTATCTAATCGTGGCGAATACCGTGAAATTAAAAATGTGGAGTGGTATCTTAGTAGTGGAAGGGGACCTTCTCCCCATGAAGTGTATTGAAAGGAATAGCAAAAACAGAATTTCGACTGCGGCCCACTGGGATGGAAGTTCAATTCCAGCTCCACAGGAGCAAAGGCTGGGCCTCCTACTCCCACCACCAGAGGGCAGTGATGCCCCCCCCCAAAACAAACAAACAAACAAACCAAAAACAGAATTTCACATTGACTTACTTGAGGCACTTTTACAAAAGTTAGAGTCTACGGCTTTAGGGTACAAAAGATACCCTAATCTCAGATGTAATTTGAGAAGAACACACAGAGGGATAATGACAACACGCAGACACAGACACTTCACCTGGATGATGGAAGCTGTCAGATGAGGCCCCGGGCCAGGATGCGTTAAATAAGGGATGTGACAAAAGAAACTCACACACTCGTGATGGTGGCAGATTAATACATCCCAGTTACAGGTGGGAATACAGAATCGGGATATGGACCATGAATAGTATGTTGCAACAGAAGAACTTACAACCATAACCAGTTTGGAAAGATGATTAAAAAAAAGTTTATCTGGGGCTGAGCCCCAGTGGCGTAACTGATTGAGTGCAGAACTGTGGCCCACAGGCTTGGTGGTTCAAATCCAGGAGCAGCTCTCAGGAGCAGCACTGCGTAGCATCCACGACCACCAGAGGCACTGATGTGGGGGGGGAAAAATGTTAAAAAAAAAGTTTGGGCTGAGCCCCGGTGGCGTAGTGGTTGTGCACGGGACTGCGGCCCACTGGGATGGAGGTTCAATTCCAGCAGTGGGGCTGGGCCTCCTACTCCCACCACCAGAGAGCAGTGATGCCAAAAAAAAAAAGTTTATCCGTCACAACTGCTACTCAGGGATTAATTACATAGAGAAACTAATGGGACAAGTAGCCACCTGGAGAAAACAAAAGTCAGACATCTACATCTTTAAGGTCACATAAAAAGTGAAGAACAAAAGGAATACAGATGAATTCTTCTATTATCTTGGGCAACGGGCAAGAGATTTTTTTTTCTTACTTTCATTTCAAAGGCAGAAAAGGACAGTTAGACTTGACACATAAAACTTAAAGTCAAACAACTAAAACTCATAACATTGCGTACCCACCTTCCTGATATGATCTCTGACAACAAATGTGTGCACAAACAAATGTGGTGAAGTAAGCTGATAGTGCCCGGCTATCAAAAGATAAAGCATCTGGGGTCTTAAAGGCTTGAAAATAAACAAGGAGCCATCTAACTCAGAAGCAACAAAACCCACATGAAAGAAGCACATCCGCCTGTGTGACCACAAGGTGTCGAAGAGACCAGGTATCAGGCATCAAAGAACTAAAAATATATATCATTATAAATGAAGGCGAGTACAGACTGGGGACCACAAGTCCATCTGCAGGTGAAGCGACATCCCCTTACAGAAGAGAGGCAGGGAGGAGACAGACCAGTCAAGGTACAGTGTAGCAACAATTAAATATACAACTTTCCTCTAGTTTCTTTTTTTCCCTCTAGTTTTTAAATGCTTTCCTCTCCCCCACCCCCGCCCATCATGATCCCAATTTTACCTTACAAATCCAGAGAGTGAGACCAGGGGATGTACACTGCAGCCGGAAACATAGGGAATTCACGACAGATGATACCTTCAGGATCAGTGGTGAGAGTGGTGATACCAGGAGGGTGAAAAGAAGGTGGAATAGAAAGGGGGAACCAATTGCAGGGATCTACATATAACCTCCTCCCTGGTGTATGGATAACAAGGAAGTGGGTGATGGGACACATTGGACAGTGTACGATATGACAAAATCATGAAGGATGTTTCGAGAATGATGATGGCAACAAATAACAAATGTAGTCTGCATACAATAGATCTATGTATTGATCGTGTTAAGAGTTGTATGAGCACCAAATAAAATGATTTAAAAAGCAAAAACCTTAAAGTTATTAGTGTGCAAAACACATTACATATAAAGACAAAGAAAAATGACAAGATGGCAAATCAGAGCAGCATAGGTCAGAGTTAATAGGCACCATGAGCTCTCATGAAGCCATTCCAAAACGCTGAGATGACAATGGGGGAAGGCAAGGAATCTGAATGACAATTCATGAAGGAATAAAAAATGGCTGATTAACTCAACCAAAAAATGTTCAACTCAAATAGAAAATAAAATAGCACCATTTTCTTGCTTTTCAGGTTAGTAATAATTTTAAAAACATCCAATGTTCACTTTACTGTGAAGTTGCTAAAAGTGGTATCAAATCACTAAAAAAAAAATCAGTAACATGTCTAACTTTTAAACATCACAGGGTTGAGCCCCGGTGGCGTAGTGGTTGTGCGCGGGACTGGGGCCTACTGGGATGGAGGTTCAATTCCAGCAGTGGGGCTGGGCCTCCTACTCCCACCACCGGAGAGCAGTGATGCCCCCCCCCCCCCCCAAAAAAAAAAAAAAAAAACATCACAATGCCAGTTCTAGCGTTAAGAGTCAAGTATACAGAATTCAACTATTGAAAGGAAAGAAATTGAGCAACCTTATATGATAGGCAGAAAATAGAAAACGGACTCTTTAAATATTTAGCTATTACATATATAGTATACTACTACAACATTAAAATAGCATTAGTATGGAAAGACGTCCATGTGTAGTTAATGACATGCAGGTAACAAGCACAGTTTTTGTTTAAAGTAGTAAATATATAGGTTTTGCATAATACCAAAAACACAAATCACTGCTGAATTGTCAATTGCAACTCGTAGTGACCCTGTGATCATGGAGGTCCTCGAAGTCTTCCATGGCGAGTCTTCATGATAGCAGATGGCCGTGCCTTTACCACCAGCCGACGGTTTGTGCCGAACCACTCCACCACCACCCGGGTTAATATGTATGCAGTATGTACTAGTTACCTACTTCCACACGAGAAGCTATGCCAGCATTCAGTGTCTGGCTAATCACTCATCAGCTTGGAGGGGCAGGAGTCTGGGGAACGGCTGAGTCCAGCGGCTCTGGCTCAGCTCTCTCGTGGGCCGAGGTTCCCCGGTGAAGGTTTGATGGACAGGGGCGGGAGCTCTGCTTCCAAGATGACCATACACCAGTAGCTGTTGGCAGAAGCTGCAGTATCGGGTTCCTTGGATGGCCTTGTGACCCGGTGACTGGTTTCTTCAATCACGCACACAGTAACAGTACCAGTATTTAGGGCAGCACTGGCAAAATTAACCTTTGAAGCTGGAGTACTTTAGGAAACCACACACGTAGAGAGACAACTTTTACAAGGTCCCTCAATAAGCACAATGTAACCTGCCAACAAAGACTCACACACGTGTGGCCTGGAATAGCAGAACAAGTGCGATGACAGCCTGCAAGGTTAGAATGTTCTGTTCACAAACCAGCACTGTTCTTACTCAACACGATGTGGGGGCACTAGCAAACTGGAGTTCCTTCAAAATGAGGGAAGTAGAGGTGTTCACCTTGAGAGAAAGAAGACTGAGGGGGAGAGGAAGCAGAAGCACCATCAGCAGAATGACCATGTGGCCAAGGGGGAAGACCTGTCGGAGGCAGAATCTGAAGCCCTGGGTCAGAGTGACAGGAGGCACTCCCATGACGTTAAGAGCCAGACTGAGCCACTTGGGGGATGTTCCCAGGGGGCAGCAGGAGGAGCCCCTGGAGGCTGAGGTCTGGAGCTGCCACCCCCTCCGCCACTCCTCAGGATCCTGTTCCAGACAGCCCTTCCGGGCTGGTGTGCTGAAACCAGCCCTGTGGCCTTTCCATAGACTTAGACTTGACACTAGGGCCAAAGGCACCAGCTAAGAGAAGTAGGCAGGGCCTGACACGACATTTGGCGGCGGACAAGCTTTACAAATGTCGAGACTTTCTTTCTGAATTGACTCAAGGTGGGACGTGACAGGATCCTCTCGGAGGTCCTTCCCCCCAATTCCTGCAAGTTTATAAGTAAGTTAAACATCACTACAACCAACAGTTCCGATGGCCACCTTCAGACCTAACCACATGAACACTGAGGGCGGGGGCTGGCAAGCTTCATTTTCAGAGTGAGGCTGGCTGGACACGCTTTGGGAAACCACAAGGGCAGAGGCCGCCACTTAACTTACACAGGGAATATAAGCCCCATGAAAATCAAAACCAAACAAATTATATCCTCTCTGGGGTGTGTGGTTGACCTTCTGGAACGAAGCACTTTTAAAAAGGACATTCAGGGGCTGAGCCCTGGTGGTGTAGTGGTTGTGCACGGGACTGCGGCCCACTGGGACGGAGGGGTTCAATTCCAGCAGTGGCGCTGGGCCTCCTACTCCCACCACCGGAGAGCAGTGATGCCCCCCCAAAAAAACAAAAAACAAAACAAAAAGGAGGTTCGTAGGCTGAGCCCTGGTGGTGTAGTTGTTGTGCGCGGGACTGCAGCCCACTGAGTTGGAGGTTCAAATCCAGCAGCAAGGCTGGGTCTCCCACTCCCACCACCAGAGGGCAGTGATGGCCCCCAAAACCAAAAACAAAAAGGAGGTTCACACTGGGCTCCTTCAACAACCCTTGAGCCAACTTACGTTATTCTAGTTCGCTGACCCACCCAGGCCTGCCAACTCCCCACCACAGCTGAACACTTACTTTTTGGGAGCCAGCAGCCTGGACATCCTGCCATGTTGCTACAGGCTCTGTAGCCACGTGCCACTCTGGGTAAGTGCTCGTGAGTAACTTCACAAAGGTGGACTTGCCCACAGCTGCAATGCAAATAGCAAGTATTGGGAGGCTGCCCAAGTCAGGGGGGACGCAGCCGCGCCTAGTCTGCCACAGGTGTCTCTCTCAGGGGGGATGGGCAGCTACCCCCCAAGTTCAACATTCACCGTCAGACAGACACAGGTGACCAGGCTGTGGCAACTGTGGCCGCCATAAAAAACACAGGCCCTGGAGAGGGAACGCACCCTTCAGATGGATGTGCAGTTTCAACGTCCCCCTCCCCACGACGGTAAACATGTTAACAGAATTGTCAAAAGCTGAGGGAATCGTCTATGTCAGTGATAAGGTTTGAGTCATAGCTGTGTTTGCTTGGTGACCGAATAAAAATGCTAAGTGTTTCAAGATCCCAAACAAAGATTATGACCTGTATTCATTTGATAACTGTAACTCACAAAAATGTTAAGTTTTGGGGGAAATCCCATGATCTTTTCCTTCCATATTTCTGAGAACGCTCTTGCTTTTGACCACGAACTTTCCGCAGCCCTGGTACTTGTAGGTCCATCAGACACCGGTGCATGGGAGAGGCCGGTGTAGAGGAGGCGGCCACTACCCTGTCTCCAGTCCTCAGGCAGAAGTGTGGGGAAGCCCTCACAGCAGCTGGCCCTGCTTCTGGTCCTGGCGGCAGCTAGGGCAACCCTCTGATCAACTGGGCCCTCCTCTGTGCAGAGCTGGACATGGGGGTCTTCCAGTGTATGCATGTGTTGGAGGGCGGCCTGGTGGTCGCTCCTGGAGTGGCTAGGCCTGGCCTGAGAGCTGGAGGAAGGATTCCATAACTGCTAGTTGCTATGACCGGAGGCAGTTGCTGCCCCACTTCTGAGAATACCCTCTATAAAAGAGAAATTGCTCCTTCCAAACCTCCTCCCCCACCCCTACAGACATGGTGGGGAACGTGGAAGAGACCACCCACCATGAGACAATGGCAATCATATGCAGACTACCACATTGGGTCAAGAGTTTACCACTGGTCCTCACGTCCTGGACATGAGTAGGATCCCAAGACCAAGCCAGCGTGAAAATCAGCTACAGTGGAAATACTCCCCACCCAGCCCAGCCATCCTAGCCCCACAGCGCTGGCCCACTATCTGGGCCACTCAGAGGCTTGCCTGAGCTCTGCCCACTGGACCTGGGGGAAGGCTGTTGGGGGCAGGCTGACTGGGTGTCCTCGGGACCGTGTCCCCACTGCACTTGGTGTGGGAAGCAGGCAGCCAGGCTGGGCAATGTGTAGCCGTGCCATCCAGGGTAGCACCATAGAAGCAGGCCCCACCCGCTAGGCAGTACCAGGGCTGGAGATGGGGCAGTGGGAGAGAGGGGGCAGGGGCCTCACGAGGCAGCGAGGGCATCCAGCACTTCACTGGCTCCCAACTCGGGCTACATGCTCCAGGCGCAGGTATTGCCCCCTCATGTATGCACAAGACAGTCAAATTGTTACTACTGCTGTAAATGCCAAGTGACAGATGAGATGGCTGATATTGCTTATTATTATTTGCGCTCTTATGTCACAGAGGCTCTAGTGTATCTGGCTGTGTTTAATGTTTTGTTAGTTGTTTTTGCATAGCAAGGTATACTGTCTACTATGACAAACATTTGGCTGATACTAGATACGAACCGTACCGAGGTGTTCTCAGTCATGTACAAATTTGACTTAGGTGCAGAACTTGTTTGTGATCTAGGCTCTGCCTGTATTACACACACGGGTCCTCCATCACGGCCATGGACTTGATTCCGACCGAAGCTGAATTCTCGATGGGAGGGCAAAACCCTCACCAGTGACTGTCAACTGCTGATCTTGCGGTGAGCAGCCCAACACATAGCCCACACCAAACACACAAACACAAGGGACTGTGTTTGTTCAGTGCCAAGGAAAGAAAAACACAGATGTCCATCGCAGAACTCGAGGTGGGAAAATGCGACCAGAGGTAAGACCTGAAGGGTGAGGAGTTAGCCAGGGGTGGAGGAGCAGCGGCAGGCAGGAAGGCTCAGGAGAGAGGAAGGACATGGCTTCCATGAAGAGAGAAGGGAGGCCCAGGGCTGGGAGAGGCGGCGGCTGAGTGAGGGAGAAGAGCGCCGTGCTCGGGAGGAGCACGCAGAGGTGGGCAGGGCTTGGTGGCCAGACTGCGAGCCTCGCTTCTTTCTTGAAGGGCTGCGAAAAGTCAGGATGACAAGATTCCACTTCACCTCTACAAGGGAGGTATCGTGGCGCTTGGGCCGGGGTGAGACCGCCTCCTCCTGCGAGGTTCAGGCTTCTCTCCTTGATTAGTCCAGAGCTGTTACGCAGAGGCAGCTCTCTACTTGGGCAGCCCACAGGATCTACAGACGGTTCCACACTGAACTCATCGTCTTGCTAGGCCTGTCCCTTCACTCACTGTCCTTGGGAGTCCTTGTGTGTCTACTTCCCCAGCAGTCCTTGCCTCTCCACGCCAAGACCTCCCTGTGCCGCTCCAACTCTGGCCGTGCCCCCGTCACCTTGTTGGCCACACGATCCAGACTAAAGTCAAGAGGAGGCAGCCTACACCCTGCACGAGGTTCATGAAAAAACACCAACCCTGGGGCATGGTCCATGAGGCGAAGCACCGCTCTGGCCTCCTTTCTCTCTAAGCACCCTGCACCCCTGCAACTCCAGTCAGGCCAGGTGACTGGCCTCTCCTGCAGGGTGACTTTGCCTGCAATTTCCCCATTTCCCGGAGAGCCACCTCGCCAACTCCTGCTCAGACACCTCTCAGCTCCTGCAGGAAGCCTTTCCAGGGGCTGAGAGCTCCCATTCCAGACTAGCCCAGCCGGCCCTGGGGCAGTGCTTGGTGGAGAAGGGGGCCCTCCTCCGGCACAGGAGCCAAAGTCCAGCCTAGAACCCAGGCGGGGCGAACAAACCACCTACCACACCGCCTTCTGTTCCTTCCCAGCCCAGATGTGCGGAGCACCAAGGTGCGGTAGGAGTAGGTTTGGAGCGCTCACGCTGCTGTACCGAGGGGGCCTTCCCCAGTGAGTCACACACGTCAGGGGAGTGCCAGGGGAACCGAGAGAGAGGAGGAGGGGCACCTTCCCAGATTCCTGCTTGAGAGCAGAGCGATGTCTCAGACCGCGGCCCACAGCTGGCCGGCTCTGTGACCTTTACTGCACACCGCCCCCCTCCCCGCCCCCCCAGAACTCTGTGCATCTTGTACAGTCACGCTCAGTGCCCACCTCCACCCGACTCATGCCTGTGCACATCCGCTCGCCCCTGCTCTTCCCACAGCAATGGATCAGTGCCTTTCCCAGCTCTTCTGGGCTCACTCCCGTCTCCTCTATGGGGTTCAGGACTTGTCCAGCTCACGCTCCAACTGTACCGATCGGCTGAATGGGCTTGGATAGTTATCAGTTGGCTACACCATAGTTAGTCTCAAGATCTTTCAGGGAGTGGGCAGTGATACCACCAAAAAAAAAAAAAGGTATTTTATGGGTGTCTCACGAGCATCAGTTTTAGTTTCCTGACAGGATTGAGTCTTTGGGGTCAGGCCCCCGGGAGCCTTTTAAAAGTCTGATTTGAGTGGCCTTGATGCAGCTTTCTCCTTGAGGCTGCAACCGAGATCAGATAAAAATCAACATACAGAGTGAAAACACAGACCCGCACACATCCCTACGCCAGATGATTCGGCCAGAACCTCCAGAGCGGCAGGGAGTTACAACCTGATTGTTCTCCAATACTCGTCGGCCTGGAGTAGCCCTAGTTTAAAGTCTTTAGCCCACTTGGTAAATATTTAGATTGCAGGCTGTTGAATAAATCTAAAAATGGTTCTGCCTATAGGCTGCAAAGCTATTTTGGTTAATATGTAGAAATGAAGACAGTTGACTTGTTAGACAAGTGGGATCGAGTGACTGCTTAACTTTTTTGTTTTTTTGTGGGCATCACTGCCTCTGGCGGTCGTGGGTGCTACCCAGCCGCCGCTGGATTTGAACCGCCAAGCCTGCGGGTTGCAGTTCCGCACTCAACCACTTATGCCACCGGGGCTCAGCCCAGCTTAACTTTCTTTTACAGATAAAGACAGCTATTCAAAAGCCATTGTGGATAAAAGGAGGGCTCTGAAGGCTAGAGGGTGACCACTTCATCTCTGAGCTCGGCCTTCATGGTGGCTGCAGAGTGGCAAGTGTTCCCTCCTGGAGGGTAGCAGTTCTCAACCTGTGGGTCAAACGACCCTTTCGCAGGGGCTTTAGGAAGGCTGAGAACCTGATCTAGGGGCTGCCAGGGCTAAGAAACCCACTCATGTCATTTAAACACACATTACCCAGAAAGTGATAGGAAATATACAGTTCCAGTTTCTGAAACCTACCCTTCTGATACCTCAGGCAACACTCCTACCCCGCACCCCACTTCCCATGCCCAGGCTTCGAACAAGCCAGCTCAGGCATCAGGAGCCGGGGCAGCACAGAATCCATGTAGAAGGCATAGAAGGTTCAAGGGCCAAGCACCACAGGACAGGTAGTTATTCCTTTTTTTTTTTTTTAATAATATTATTTCATTTATTTATTAATGCTTCTACATCTCAGGTAGTTATTCCTTTAGCCACATGTCACTGGAAAGTGGTTGTGCTATAAACTGATGTGAGATAATGATTCCTTTAAAAAATAATTCAAAGTCCTAGGTTTATAAGTACTAAAATCATCGAGAGCAAACTATGGTAACTTAATACAGGCGGTCGTGGGCGCTACCCAGTGCCGCTCCTGAGAGCAGCCGCTGGGTTTGAACTGCCAAGCCCGCAGGCCGAAGTCTCGCACTCAACCACTTACGCCACTGGGGCTCAGTCCCTACTGGATTAAAATGAAAAATTTCCCCTCCTTATTTGGGTTTTGAAAAGTGTCCACAGCGCCTGGAAAAGGGGCAATGGTCAGTTCTCCCCGTACAGAGGCCTTTTCCCAGTCACAAGACATGGGGGCCCACCCAAAGCCTCTCCCTGAGAAAACACAGAGCAAAGTCCTCTCTTTGGGGCACGTGTCTGTGTGTGTGTGTCTCTCTCTCTCCACAGAGTGCCATCTTTGAATGATACCATTATCTCAGAACAATCACAATTTACTTAGATCTCAGCTTAGCTGTTCCCTTTCAATATGGCATAAAACTTGGGAGTCTTCAGCCTGTTAGCAAACCTCCCCTTAGGGCATTGCCTGTCCTAGTAATTTGTTACTTGTGCCCGGACTTGACAAAGGGGAGGAGGCCTGCTGTTGGCATGCAGGAACACCAGGACTGTCAGTCCACCAGCTGGACGAAGGGTTCAGGCATTAGTGTCTATCTGTTTCTAGGTCACAGTTCCTCCGTGGTCCTTTTTTCCCCCTCCAGAAAGTATACTACCTGTGATAGCTACATGATGCTACCCTCAACTGGGCTAGATCATGCACAGGACATGCTGTATCTACCATCTTACATGTCATACAGTCATATCTCATGGGACCCTCTCAGATACTCCATCACCTCCAGGCATTCCTGCTGCTAAAATCTTTTTCCCCCAAGTCAAAGACCGAAAATATAAACTGTCTCTGTATCTTTTTCCCTCCAAAGGGAAAAATAAAGCCACTATTTCAGGAACTGCATTTGGTGCTGCACTCTTTCATTCAATAGATGCTTCTGCAGTAGCTGAATCGAAACAGACTCACTCACTGGCATCGAGCTGATACTGGGTGGTGGTGGTGGCCCTCGGAGGACAAGGGAGGACTGCCCTGTAGGTCTCTGAGGCTCTAAGTCCTTACAGGAGTGGAAAGCCTCGCCTTTTGTGCTCAAGAGAGTAGCTGGTGGCTAAGTGCCCATCTTGAGGATGGCAGCCTGATGGGTAACCACTCTACCACCTGGCTCCTATGCGGTGCCTACTTAGGGTGAACCAGCATGAGGGACTAGGCTGAAATCCTGCCAAGGAAACTAGCTTCCAATCTCCTAAAACAAGCAAGACCAACCATGCAGGTTCTGCCTCTAAAAGCATGCTGGGAAGACGTCATTTAAAAAATCAGCCCATGGGCTTAAAAGACAACGAACACACTTTTGCCCTCAATTCTTTTATTTTCATTTCATCGGGAACTGTGTTTACAAGAAAAAAAAAAAAAACTCCTCCCAGCTGGACCCTCCCAGCTGGACTATCCTTTCCACTTGTCCCCAATGCTGGCATTCTGGGAAGCCAGCCTCAGGCAGACTTAACAAGCTTGCTCACTTATAATCATTCATACCTGCATTTATTGCACTATAATTATATGCTCACTCATCACCCCACCAGCAAGTCAGGGGGCCCCTTTCTGAAGTCGGGCACAGAGCTTTAGCCCACTTGGGTCCTGGGCAGCCAGGTGCCAAGAGTGCTCTCCTCGGAATACATTGGTTGGTCCTTCTTACAACTCCCCAGTTCTGCCCTCCAGTCTCTGCCTGATTGTTTATACACAACGAATGTGAAAGACAAATTTGAAGAGAGGTGACTTCATGAAGTCTCAAGGTTGGCAGCAACATTGTACTATTTAATGTAGAAGTCTCTGGATTGCCAAAGTATAAAAATGGCCTCTTCTCTGTCTGGGGCTTTGAAAATGTGGAGAGAATGGTCTCAGATGACTCGCTCACAAGAGTATTTCACACAGCAATCTTTGCTGCAACTGAGCCTTGTAATCATAAAATCACTGGCTTTGGAAGTCAGTTATCCTTCAAAGGTGCTTCCTTTTTTAGAATCCCCCCCCCAAAATGACTTTATTGGGGGCTCTTACATTATAACATTCAATACATCATTTATATCAAACATATTTGTACATATATTGCCATATTTCCAAATATTTCCCACTTGAGCCCTGGTATAAGCTCCTCTTTCCTTTTTTAGATTTTTTTTTTTTTTTTTTTTT
>PVJH01015379.1:0-53734 GCA_004026705.1 Nesogale talazaci
CATTCTCAGCTGCCAGCTCAGTGGAATCTGTGCTGTGTTTCCAGGTGGGAGAGTTCCTTCCTTCGGGACCAGGACCTCCAGTCCCGAAGGACATAGGGTTGCTGGGACAGGAAGCAAAAATGCTGCAGGTGGGTCAATAGGAGTAATAGTGAGTGGTGCCACTATAGTTTATAATTCTTATTTTCTTTTTCTTTCCTCTTCTAATAACATAGCGTTAGGCTGAAGAATTGTAAGAATTCTCCAAAGTTGTAATCCCTGACTTTAAGGGTGGTGCATAAATTTGAATAATAGTCATACTGACTGATTTTCACAAATGCATATAGATAATTTTCTATTGCAGACAACATTTTGCTTCAAGATAGATCAATTCATAGAAAGCCAATTGATTAACTTGGATTTTAGCTACTGAGAAGCCTGGGCAGTTATATGCAATAAAAATATTAGTTTAGCTGTGGTGATGGGCTCAGTAGAAGTAGCTCCATTTGGGGTTTATTTTAATCTGGTTATCAATAGTTATATATGTCCTTAGCTACTGTTAATTTAAAAAGATATATAGCAGAGAATGTATTTAATACAAGGTTATAGACATATAGTTTTAAAGTACTTATTTTATTACCTGCAATACTTGTATATTTTTCTTTATTAATTACTGATGATATGGTAAACCATACAAGGTACATGGGCTTCATCTGTCACAAACTTTCTTAAGGGCATAACCTTAAGGACGACATTCATATTTGATTGACTGACAAAATTAGTCATCGGTCATAGAAGAAGTATGGCCAGGCTGCTCCTTAGAAGCAAGGATGGAGAGACTTCAACTTACATCCTTAGGACATGTTACATCCTAAGAGAGACCAGACCATGGAGAAGGACATCATGCTTGTTGAAATGCAGAGACAGAGAAAGAAAGAAGGAAGATCCACAACATGATGTAACAATGTGCTCAAGCACAGGAACCATGTTCAGATAGTGCAGGACTGGGCAGTGTTTAGTTCTGTCATGTTGAGAGCCTTAGCGGGTAGAATCTACTCAGTAGTATCTAACAATATCAATGGGCCTCTCTTTATGTAAATTGATACTTTAAAACATGTTTGTAATTATAATATTAATAACTAATTATTAAATATTAAACACATAACCAGGGTTTTGTCTGAACAAAATAAATGTGCAATTTAGAAAAAGGGTTATTTTTTCTGAATGTGGAGTTCCATTATAAGTAAGCTTTCACAAATTAAGACTAGAGAACTAACATGACCCAACATATATTCATTTTAGTGATTATCTCCTTTGTGGCTGAATATTTTTTTTTCATTTTAAACAAAGATTTTATTGGCACATAATCCATATGACATACAATTCAACAGTTATGAGTGTTATGATCGTTACCACAGACAATTTTAGAACATTTTCTTCTTTCTTGTTCTTGTTGTTATTAACTCCCTATTCCCCCCAACTTCCTCTGCCATACCACCAAGGAACTATTAGTTCAGTTATTGTCTCTAACAATGTACCTATACGAGATTTTGTATACAGAAAAACATGCAAAAATTATAATAAGAGAAGAAAAACATACCAAAAAAAAACTAACAACAATGATAAAGTAAAGCACAGGCAACCCTCAATAGAAAAGGAAGGAGAAAAGATTTAAAAACCTGGACCAAATTTAAAATGGGTAAGAAGATAAATCAAATGACAAGGTGTTAAATCATTGCATTTTCAATGATTCACTTTGCAATGTCCTCTGCAAGGCTCTTCATATTCCTCATCCTTGGTCAGAGGGGATTCACCTTTGCATTCCCTCCACCCACCCTTTCTCCACCCCTCCAGCAGCTCCAATCCAATCACCGGGCTGAAGGGGCTCAACCATCTTGGTCTCCCCACATCCCCAGCTCCCGTCTCCACTAGTAAATCCTCTCCAGTCCATCTGGATTTGTGGAGTAGAGCTGGGACCATGATGGTTGGGGGGAGGAAGGCTTCAGGAACTAGAGGAAATTTGTATGCATCATCACTGCCTGGTTCCCCCTCGATTGGTCTGTCTGCTCCCTGTGACTCCTCTGTAAAGGGGTGAACAATTACCCACCAGTGGGCCTTAGGTCCCCGTCCTGTTCTCCCCCTCATTCGTAATGATGAGATTCTTGTTCTTTGATGCTCGATATCTGCTCCCTTTGGCGCCTCTTGATCACACATGCTGGTGTGCTTCTTCCATGTGGGCTTTGTTGTTTCTGTGCTGAATGGCGACTTGATTATGTCTTTGAGAGTCCAGACATTCAATCATTTGGTAGCTGGACACCATTGTTTCTCCTACTCTGTTTGCCTCTGTATCCATTTGTCTTCAGCGATATTGGAAATCAATTGGTCCATTGATTTTAGTTTTTGTGGCTGAACTTTTAAAAACACTCTTATAATCATCCTTTTGGACATTTCCAAGAACATAATCAGATCAAAATCAAGATGGGGTTATTATTATTTTTATCAAAATTATATGATGTCAAACAAAGAAGATCATTATATTCCTCTGTTTAAACTTTAAATATTCTTTCTCTTATATATTTTCATATTAAATAACCTCTGGTATCTGAGAAAAAATGTACTGTTAATTATTCTTTTAAATGAAAACAATGAGAGCACTTGAAAAATAAAATCTCCAGGGTTCCTTCAGGAGCTTAGAAGCTCAATAGTATTTCTTCTCGAATGGAGAGCTTCATCAACAGCCTCTGGTGTCACTTTTATAGTCTCTTCTTTTGGTTCCTTTGTATCTCTCAGACAGAGCCACTTTGAAATATACTAGTGAAAATACTTTATTTTGTAGAGGATGTGACATATTTTATCTGAAAGTGTGAGTGGGTCTTGCAAGAAGTATGTATTTCCAGGCTGAGCCCCGGGGGTGTAGTGGTTGTGTGTGGGACTGTGGCCCACTGGACTGGTGGTTCCAGTCCAGCAGCAGTTCTTCAGGAGCAAGACTGGGCCATCTACTCTCACCAGAGGGCAATGATTGCCCACCACCCCCCCTAAAAGAAGTATGTATTCCCATGGTTCAGGCTAATGTTCTGCATACTGTTTCTACCTGTTTCAGAGATAATAGTAATAATTTATATGCATACATATAGTACTAAAATGCACATCTTATTACTCTTATAAACAACATGCAAAAGATATCACTTCTTTTCCTTAAATGATTCAATTTAAATATGGGAAGATTATTTGACTTTCCTGTGGTCAAGTGAAGTGAGAGTCAATAGCCATTTAGAAGCTGGAGGAATATGTCCTCATGGGATTTCATATAGGGCTTATGAGCCCTGCGGTGGTAACAAGACCATGCTTTGGAGGTGTGTGTGTGTGTGTGTGTGACCATGTTTTCTCCATGCTGACATTTACTTGACATTTACTCTCGTTTACAGTCAGTTGAATGACTTCAAAAAGAGTTCATGATCAGCTCTGTATCATAATCATGTTCGTATATGTGGACTAATTTAAAATATGCATCCAATTTCACAATAAAAGCTGCAGGTCTTTACAAAGAGTTATTGTTTTGAATAAGCTGTGTAAAGAAGATACTGACATCTAACCCTAAACACTCAATAGACCCATGTCACTATTCTCTCCAGGTAAATCTGTCAAATCATCAAAACTGTATCCATGTCTTCAACTTAGATTGAGACAAAAGTGTGTCAAACTTTTAAGTATGTACACCTAGAATGTGAACAATATATGAAACCAAATATTTGCTATTCACTAAAGATTATGACTTGATAACTGAATATATAACTGAAAAAAATGTTATATAATATAAATATCAAGAGTTATAAACTTTACTTTTTTGCACCATGTCGTGGTAGAATTTCCTGAGGCATTTGCATTAGTCCCTACCTAAGTGATCTTCCAGGAGCGTGAGCAGTCATGTGTTGGGCAGGTAGCCATAGTCGGAGACCAACAGCTATTCTGAGGGAGCCAGACAAGTAATGAGGCTGTTTCTTTACAGTTACTCTCTAGGAAATCCACTGGGACAGCTTCACCCAATCCTGCGGAGTCATTCCAAGACAGAATCCATTCAATGGCAATGAGTCTGGTTTGAAAATCACATTTAAGTTCATATGAAGGTACTAATTGGTGAATCACAAAAATATTCTTGAAAAAAGATGTCTATGTTAATGGAGGTGACAAGTGTGGATGATGCTTAGCTTGAAAGGAAACAGTAAAGAGAAGCTTGAAGACATTGACCCAAATAATTATTTTGGCTGTTACATCGTTTCTATTTTAATCTTGAGATATTTTGTCCTCCTTCAATACTTCCCCCCTCTTGTGTTGTCACATAAAAATAAATTAAGGAACATGGCACAAAAGATAATGTTAGTGTTTTGCTATGTCAAGTCTAGATGAATACTGTAAGTTTAATCATTAAATAATATAAAATGAGAATTTTCCTAAATAAAATTGTCAAAATTCTTAATATAAAATTGCTTCATACATGAACCCAAAAATGCATGCACACTCACATTCACATTCACATTTATTCTTGTAAGGCAAGATGGGCAAACCAAAAGTATGAAGAAATGCTTCCAGAATGTAACATGAAGTCACTGAATTTTTTAGAGTTTAGAGTTTCCACAGGCTTGGTAGCCATGTGGAAAAAGCCTGATGGCATAGTGAGTTACATATTGGTCTGCTAACTGCAAGATCAGTGAATGGAATCTACCAGTGACTACACCAAAGAAAGCTCAGCCTCTCTTTGCCAGGGAACTCCCCCAATTTTGGAAGCCCCACGGAGCCATCCTGCTGTGTCCCTCAGGGTCTGATGAGTCAGAGTTGGCTTACACACCACACTTAGGTCAATGCCAACTCATGGGCAACCTCTCAGATAAAATAGAATGGTTCCTGTGAGTTCCCAAGCCTTTAAATCTTCACAGGAGTAGAAAGTCTCATAGTTCTCCCTGGGAGAGTATGTGGCTTCAAATTGTTGACCTTGTGGCTCCAGAGCTCCAAAGGGTATAGACAAGAATATGGAAATACAGTTGACCCCGGACACAGCAAAGAACACAACAAACCAAAAACCAAAACAGCCCCCCCCCCCACCAACAAAAATGTGTCATTTTAACCCCGGTAACTGATCTGATAGTTCAAAAGATAGGTTGGGTTAGGTAAATATGCTGTAGAAGACTCACCTCTTTAGGATATTGAAAATCAAGGATGTGACTTTAAGGACTAAAGGGTGCCTGCTGCAAGCCATTGCTCTTTTCAGTGGCCTCATATGCATATAACATTTGGATATTGAATAGGAAGATTAAAAAAGAATTGATGCATTTGGATTTTTGGTGCTGGAGAAGAATATTGAAAGTACCATGGACTCCTAAAATGACCGATGGGTCTGTTTTGGAAGGAGTATGGCCAGAGAATTTCTTCCAGGGAAGGACGGCAAGATTTCCTTGTACAGACTTTGAATATTCACATGGTCAGGAGAGACCAGTTCCTGGAGAAGGACGTCATGTTTAGTACAGTACAGGAGCAGCGGAAAAGAGGGTGGCCTTCAGTGAAATGACCAGACACAGTGGCTGCAGGGGAATGATTGTGAGCGTGTCTCAGGACAGGGCAGTGTTTCCTTCTGACATGTGCGAGGTCACTGCGGGTCAGAATCAACTCAACGGCACCTAACAATGACATTGGCCAGAAGCCTTGGAGAATGCACGAACAGTCCATTAACACATACTTTGCATGTCATGTTTACGATACACTCTATTCTTAGAATAAACAGAAAATAAAATGTTGTTAAGCAAATCATAAAGAAGAGTAGTTTTACAGAACTGTACTGTATTTATAGATACTCTAAATTTATGTTGTTTGTTTAGAAGATCGTCTTAAAATTTCCTAACCGGAGGAGGAGGAGGAGATGAAATAGGAAGTGCTGGTCTTACTGTGTCCAGGGTAGCAGAGGTAGAAGAGGTAAAGGATGTGGAAGGGAAGTTAGGAGAGTCAGACACAATGTAACGCTACAGTGATACATTGTATTTTTGTCTTCCTCTTTTGATTTTACAGTTCTCTATAATAATGTCCATAGGGTAGCGCTTTTTTCTCCTTTAAGCGACATTTGCAGAAAAGAGCAGGATCAACTTACCCCTTTCTTCCTTAAATTCTCCTGTTCTTTTGCAACCCTCCCCCCCCCCGACCCCCCAGTACTTTAAATGTCCACTTTAACAGTGTGGTCAGAGATCCCTTGTCCTCATTGGCTTTCTTAATGGTGTCTTGGAACTCGGTTGCTGCCTCATGGTCAGCAGTAGTTGTTGTTCCTTTCATCTTGAGAATTTTCTTAAAGCCAAATCTTATCCTAAAATTATCAATGCATCCTTTACGGGCATTAAATTCTCCAGTGTTAGGTCCCTTTAGATACCTTTTTGTTTGTTTTCCATTATCACATAATGGCTTCACTGCTTTCCCTTGACATGTGCGCATGTCTTTTTATAGCAATCTTGTTCCCGCCGTAAAAGCTACATTTTCAATGGGGGATAAAGGAGGTATATTGCAAAAAGGGCACAGTCTTCATGCCTGGTGAGTCGCTGCAGCGACAGCATCACACATTTCTTTGTAATTTTTACCACGGCCCTTCCTCTGGATTCGTTTATCATCAACTGATGGCCCCAACAGCTGCAGATCTCATCCTAGGATACGCATCAAGCATTTCAACTTTTTCTTGCCATGTCATGATTTTCCTCTTTCTCAGGACCACGTAGACCATTACCCGTCCCATGGTGTTATTCAAGGTGTAGGGTACGGTAGTAAGCACCGTGAGAAATACATGATAGCTGCGAGAAATCGATTTTTACTATGCTACATAATTCACTGGAGAGACAAATGACTCACATAGAGATGATTGGCACCACTTGGTGTTTTAAGCCGATATTTGGTTTCACATGGTGTTTAGAGCAGATCCTTGCCACACTTCAGTTCGCTTCAATAGCAGCAGAAGGTGTGCAAGAAATCACAAAAGTACAAGAGTATGGACTGCAGTTAATTTTGTGCATTCGTGATTTAAAACTGCTTTTTTACATTTGTGTACATTTCTCTTGACTGCAGATGAAATCATAATTTTTGAAAGGGTTTTTATGTGAATTTTAATGATTTTTCACCATTGTAATAGATTTATGTATGCTTTATAGTAGCCAGTGATAGACTGGTATTCACATATATTTCACATATTCATCACGTGCATCTTTCCTAATTAAAATATTTCTGGGTTATATGGTGCACTTGTGAATGTTTTCAGCTTGTCATAAATCTCTGAAATTTTCCAACATAAATTTATTTTTAAATTTGTCCTGCAAGTTGTCTCATGTTATTAAAATCCATGTTGTTCAAGGATGAACTGTACTGCAAAAAACAATTGTTCTTTGGAGGAATTAGAAATGGAAACAAGGAAAGTGGTGGAAATTAGAACAGCAATTTATGGCTTATAGTTACTTTTAACAGAGAACATATTCCTTAAAAAGAAAAAGAGAGAGAATATATACCTAAAGACAAAGTGAGAAAAAGGCATGTGCATTCCCTGCCTTTTACACCAAGTCAAGAATATGAAATAGTTAATATTGAATCACAAATCCTACACTGCATTGCCTTATCTTTTAAAGCAGTGACCAACAATAGTATTGCTCTTTATTTATTAGTTTTCAATAACATGGATCTTACCCAGCACTGCATTTCCTACTGATACCACTGGAAATGAATGACTTCCAAAGTCTTTAAGACATAGTATTTCTTGAAGCGTATATGCATTTGTACCAATGCACATAATTCCTGGACATCTTAGGAATACCACTGGCAAAGAATAGCTGTGGAGGGAGTCTGAAGATATCTCATGTATTCATTCATTTTTTTTATTCCTAGTAGCTTGTGCCTTAGCAGCCGATTAGCAATGAGAGGAACAATTCAGATAGAGCTGGACTGACACCTGGTGGAAAGAAAAAAAAAAACCCACAAATTGAAAGACTATTTTTTGTTTTTACTGAAAGAGTTTTAAGGAAGTATATCATACAGTGATTTATTATTTCAGAAGGTCAGCAGTTTAAACTTACCAGACACTCCTTGGTAGACAAGCTAGGCTTTCTACTCCTGTTAAGGTCTTGGAAACCAGCAGGGGCAGCTCTCCCTTGCCCACTAGGAGCTAACTCAGTGGCAGTGCGCTGGGTGCGCTGGTTCCTACCCTAGGTGGAGTGGGGGGGTTGTGTGTGAAGGGCTCAGCGCTCACTGACAGCTGGAGATCCCACGCCACCAGCCACTGCAGGACCAGGCGCTGGAGGCAGCTTTCAGCCAAGACTTCAGGCCCAGGGACCAGAAGTGCAGTAGTTTTAGTTTGGGGTAACTTCAAGGGCAAAGTCTGGGCTCTAGGGAGAATGCAGTCAGGGTTCCCACAGAAACTCTCATAGGACAGCCCCTGCAAATTCCAAGGATGGACAAATGCATGTCATGATGGGGGGCGGGGGGAGGAATTAACCTGTAGTCCTCAGCTTAACTTTTCTGGCCATTCCTCACCAGCACAGTTTTCTGTTTTCTCCAAAGTAAGCTGGCATGATTAACCTGTGGTTTGTGGGGAGGTTGCTCAAGTCCATGGGGTCTAAAAACACAGTCGCTCTCACCTGAAAGAACCTGCCTTCCTTGAATTGAACTAACTCAACAGACTCCCTGGGAAAGCCCAAATGTGAGTGTACTTTTTATTTATTTAAGACACTTGAAAAGAAAGGTCATTGTCTGACTGCCCTCTCCCACTGATGACAGAGACACAGTTCAACAATTTTTGGCGTGTGTTAGTTAAGTCAGTCTGTATGAACTAGACTCCTTAATGCAATACTTTCTGACAATCTTGCAGTTTGGTTTGAGGACTTCCTCCTAAAATTCCTCTCCACTTTTCCCACCAGGACTTTTGAGGATTTTCTATACGGGCTCACATTTTTAGAATTTTCTGATGCATAACTTGTTTTTTTCTCTGAAAGCAGTCTGTTAACAAACTGTTATAACATATACTAACATGGAACTTTTGTATAAAACTCAAAACAAAACAACAAAAAACAAATAGAAATATTGAGTCCTCTGGATGGAAATTCCTTCTGATTCTTTGGGAGGCTTGAAAACTCACAACAGTGACCAAAAGCAAAGTGAGAATAGCAAACACGAGACCCAGACCTCGCCGCACTAAGCCTTCCCTGGGAAAGACTCAGTCTATGGAATGTTCCAAAAGGAAAGTGCAGCTAAAGAAAGTGGGGCCCCAAGTGCAGAAGTGACTCACCGATTGTCACTCAGCTTTTTTGTTTCTTGTTTAATTAGATCACAAGTCTTCACTTTCAGGGTTGAATTGCTTTCATATTTACCTCCAATCTTCTTTTATTCATATTTTTTCACTTTATACTTGTAAAATTTCCTCATTTTCTTAAAAGAATGTAATTCTCCATGAGAAAAATAAACATAAAGTCACCAATCATAGATTGGAGTTCCTTTTTAGCACCTTTCCCCATATGTTCTTGCCCTGGTAACCTTCTGCATGAAGTAAAGCATGAGTCCAGGATTATCACTGAGAGAAAGAAAAGTCCAAAGCTAAAAAGTATATATACCTAGTATGTGCTCGTATTTGAAAAAATTGAGAGACTACATGCCATTTTGATTGAAGGGAAAAAAAAAGAAAATTGAGCTATTTTGACCACTGTTGCTCTTAACCAAATATAAAAAAGAGTGACAGAGTGATTATATGCCAATGCAATCATGTAACTATAATTTATTTCAAAAAGCATTCACATAACAAGCTAGAAAATATTCACTGTACTTGTTTTTGTCAATCTTAATGTTTACTCATCAATCAAATATGCATCCCTATTTCAATTCTTATGTATGCAAAGGAAAATTAGTTAAAGAATATGAGAATATTTCCTTTATTTTCTTGTCATAATTACATATTATAGAGGGAATTAAAAATGTAAGTTAATAAAAATATTGGATTAGTATATGTAGAACTAGCACATATGTATAAATAAATGTGCTTAGAGGATTTGAATTTTCCCAAAGAAGAAATTAAATCTGTACCTTTAACCTTTGGAATCACTTTTCTTGTTTGTCATAATTAAAGGCAAGATTATTATTTTTTTGGCATCACTGCCCTCTGGTGGTCATGGGAGCTGCCCAGAGCTGCTCCTGAGAGCCACTACTGGATTTGAACCACAAAGTCTGCGGGCCGCAGTCCTGCACTCAACCATTTATGCCACCAGTGCTCAGCCCAAAGGTTATGATTTTTTAATTGAGTATTCTATTTATACATGATTGTGTATTCATTAGAAATATTACAAAAATATCCCTTTTACCTTTTATATACTTTTGCTCAGTGGTAGCATCTGATAAAAATACAATAAAGTATTATAAATAGGACATTTTATTATAATGTTGCCAGATGTTATCATTGGGCTAAAATAAAGATTAAAAAGATCTGCCATACTTCTAAGTATCACAGCAGGTATTGAGGAGGAGGTCTGGGGTAGTGATTATGTGTGGGACTGCTAACTACAAGATCAGCAGTTTGAAACCGCAAACTGATCTGAGGGAGAAAGATCTTAGGGAGAAAGTAGGGGTTTCTGCTCCTGTAAAGAGTAACTTGATAGCATTGAATTTGGAGTTGAAACGACAATTATCTCACGTGATGGTCTTACTCAGCTTTCTCTAGTTTTGTTTGAGTTTGTGTGTGTAAGGGCTCTTCTAACCAACAAGTCTTAACTCTCGCCAAACAAGCTTTTCTCTGCATGGGTCTGGTATGAATCATGAAAAGCCTATCTATAAGATCCATCACCCATGAATAGTTGCAAATAGGTGTCCCTGGAGAGCCCTCCTGCCATATAAAATGCGTTGCCTGAGAACTAGAAGGAGAGATCTTACTGCCAGTAAGAGTCAGGAGTGGAACCCGTGTCCTCTGAACCCAAGCTATCGCTGCATCGTGAACACCCGGGATCCAGAAGACAGCTACAACATTAGAAGAGCAGCAGCAGAACCAGGAGCCAGAGCATGGCTTCTGGGTACGGAATTGGGGAAGTTGAGCTTACTGAACTAGAGAAGTGGAGCTGAGTGCCTTAGGATCAAGACTTACAAGGAAGTGGTGTGCCCCTTTGGGCCTTTATTGGCCCCAAAGAACTTTTTAACATGTCCTAATAAACAACTCGATCCTGAACATCTACCATTGGCATTACAACAAAGCAAAGGAAGTTACTTTGATGTCTAAGGAGTGCCTGACCCAACTCAGGCTATTTTTTTTTGCCTCAACTGCATGTAAAAGTTGGACAGTTACTAAAGAAGATTGAAGAATTGATGCATTTGAATTGTAGTGCTGCAAAGAATATTGAGAGTTAACTGCTAAAAGATCAAACAAATCTGTCCTGGAGGAAGTTGCAGCCAGGATGCTCCTGCAAAGCAAGGATGGCCAGACTTTATCTTACACACTTTGCACAGGTCGTCAGGAGAGACCACTCCTTACAGAAAGATGGACCAAGACGGGGCGGTATTTTGTTCCTAGGGTCAATATGAGTCAGCACTGACTCGATGGCACCTACAGCAACAATAAGGAACAGCAGTAGCAATAACAGACCTGTCTGACTTCTGCCTCAATGAGATCACCCTTGGGTAAATGTGGATTTCAATTTTCCTCTTTTGGGTAGGCATTGCAGTTCAGATATGACCTTCTTGCCATTTCCTCATCTTCTTAACAAGAGAAAAAAAATCACAATGACTGGTGATGTACAGGCAATCTTGTTTTATCTTTTTTATAAATTATTTTATTGGGGGCTCTTCAGCTCTTATAACAATCCATACATCAATTGTATCAAGCACATTTGTACATATGTTGCCAATATCATTTCCAAAACATTTTCTTTTTACTTGAGCCCTTGGTATCAGCACCTCTTTTGTCCCTCTCTCTCCTGATCCCACCCTCATGACCCCTTCATAAATTATTACTATTTTCATATCTTACCCCATACGCTGCCTCCCTTCTCTCACATTTCTGTTATTCATTCCCCTGGTGGTGGGGGTTGCATGTCAATCTTTGCAATGGGTAGTTGCAATGTGGTAGTTACCTAATCTGGTGTCAATTTTTGACTTGAGAGTATTAGAGTGAAGAGATGGAGTCTAGTCTGTCAATTGGGTCATAGCCATTGAGGCCCCTGTATGGGCATGGCCTTCTCTGGAGAATTCTGAGAATTCTGGTATTTCCTCCTTGGAGGTGGGAGACACCCTCTCTTCTCACTCCCTTGGAGACATTTTACTGTCAACACTCACTCCCTGTTCGACCCTCTACTGACAAAACAGATGTCACTACACTGATAGACCCCATGCCCTGGGAATGGAGGGAGCCATGTGGAGACCCCAGCCCGTGTTAAGATGCTTCTATCACCAGTGGATCCAAAAGACTTTATACCCCCTGACCTGTGATCATCCTGCATTTGGTGTCATTGCATGTGTTTTCAGTCAGAAGAAGACTGTGTGCTGGTATTGGACAAAGGGTTAATATCAGATTTATGAGCTTAGACTGGACTGGGCTAGGATGTTTTCTTAATATTCAACTGCTTTTGTATATAAACCTCTTCCTACTACAAATGACTGTCTAATAATTTGCCTATCCTGTCTAACACAGTTCCCCTTTTTCCCCGTCCTCCCCCCATCTTCCTTGCATCTTCTTGGTATTGCTATTCCCATTATTGTACTTGAGGGGTTTTTCTGTCATGCATTCCATGTGTTAAGAGCTCGTATCTGTACTAGTGGACATGCTCTTGTCAAGCTGGATTTGTAAACTAGTCAAGATTGTGGGGTGGTTTTGGGGTAGGAAGCATTAAAGAGCTAAAGGGATGTTGTGTGTTGCATTGGGGCTATAATGCACCCAGGATGGCTCACCCCTTCCTTGAGGTGAGGGATGTTCAAATGTCTACGTATGGTCTTTGGGTTTCCATTCTGATCCTCTCTATTCACATAGATATGATTGTTTATTTGGGGTCTTCTAATGCCGTATACCTAATTACTTTGACACCTCATGATCACACAGGCTGGTGTGCTTCCATCATGTGACTTTTTTTGGCTTCCTTGCTAGATGACCACTTGTTTAACTTTAAGCCTTTAAGACTCCAGATGTGCCATCTTCTAATACCTGGGCACCATCAGCTTTCTTCATCACATTTGCTTCTGCAACTATCTTAACTTATAGCAATTGTGTTGAGAAGGTGAGCACCACAGAATGCCAGATTATTAGAACAGAGTGTTTTTGTGTTGAGGGAAGACTTGAGTAGAGGCCCAATGTCCATTTGTGACTTTGATATTTAACTTATAAAGATATGTGCATAGACCTATATATTAATGTATTTACACATATACATGCCTTTATTTATATCTCTATAAATGTCTTTGGCATCCCAGTTTCATTCTTCTATTTCATTTTTCGTTCCTTCTGTTTCACTATCATGTTTGACCTCCATTTGACTCTCAGTAGTGCCTCTCAGCTACATTGCACTTGATCAGACCCCATTAGGCATTCCACAGCCTCCTCTTCATCAGTTTTAGGTCTCTTGTTCCCTTGACCCTGGATTTGTTGGCACCTCCATCCCTTTCCCTCACTTCCCCTGTCCCCCCCCAACACCCTCCTTCCCCCCAGTAATGGTTGGTCCCTTTTCTTTTTCCTCGGGATGGTTTATCTTGCTTATCTTATACAGATAAACATGAAAAAAGAAGAAGAAAAAAGAAAACAATAACAAAAAAAGGGGGGGCCTATAAACAGTTGCAGATATGTTGACCTTCATATATGTTTTCTGATTGAGTCTGGTGAGGTGCTCAGCGTAGCCCTCCAATTATGAAGTCTGTTTTCAGGATTCCTCAGGGACTTTGTGGCTTTGCTCCCCTTCCTGCTCTGTTGTGCTCCCTTCTTGTTTCTCCCAGCTCTCGGGACTCCGACTGAGCATAATTCCTGCACTCTTTCTCCAGTGCTCTCCCCTGCAGCACTGTTTTATGAATTCTGCTTTGGATATCAAGTCTAAGGCACTTTTACCTAAATCTGGAAACTAAAGATTATGTCCTAGTTTTTTTGAATCACAAATTTTATGATTTATACAATCTATTTTTAGTTATCGCATAATAAAGAGTAAGCTGGGTTTTTTTTTAGTTTTTTTAGGCATCACTGCCCTCTGATGGTGGGAGTAGGAGGCTCAACCTTTGCTCCTGTGAGCTGGAATTGAACCTCCATCCCAGTGGACCGCAGTCCTGCGCACAACCAGCATGCCACTGGGGCTCAGCCAAGAGTAAGGTTTTTATCTGTGCTTATCTTTACACATATGAATGTGCCATTCCTTCAATACCATTTGTTGAAAATATTACCCTTCCTCCATTGGTTTTACCTCTTGTTAATTATGTGCAAGTCAATGTATTTGGATTATATTCCCTCCTCAGTTATGGACAGAGTTGGGTTCAAAGACTTGGTCATTTTGTGATACTGGCTTCCTTTTCTTCCTGCCAGTTTTCACCCTCAGGCCTGGCATCATCCATGTATTTCAGTACTTGAGATCCGATTTTCCACCACACATTCCCCACTACCATGAAGCTGGGAGCCCAGGGAAGGTGGGATGGTCATGTTAGTGACGATTATCAATTACAGTATCTACTTGTCCTCTTATCCACCCCATTGCTGCTCTCTTCACAGCCCTGTCTCCACCCCTGCTGATCTCCCTGGAACCTCTGGCCTCTTGTCCACCGCCTTGCTTCATCCTGCCATCACTCAGATTCTTCATATCTGAAATAAGATAGTGATGGTGAAAGAGGAAAGGGGAAAGGCACTCCTTTGGGTGCAGTTTGGTACAGTTTGGGCACAGTCACCTGTGTGGCCGTGTCATTGCTAGTGCCCCTGACATAGATCTCAGGTGACCCATGCGGGGTGAGCAGGCCTGGCCCGGGCTTCACAAGGAGCCTAAGACTGTTTTCGAAATTGCCATCCATGTGGACTGTTGTATAAATGAAGTAGCCAATAAGTGAGGAGTTGATATATTTGAAGGTTCCTGGACAGCAAAATGTTTGAAGGACTTGTCTCCCAACTGAGGGGGTCAGTGATTCAAACTTAGCATGTCATCGAAGAGTCCAGGTGACAGAGTATTGCTTTGGGCTGTTGGACATAGTATCTCATGGTCATCAGTTGCAAACCACCAGCGGCTCCTCCAGGCATCCTACTCTGGGAAATAGTTCAAGTTCCTGAACCTCTCTGTCTTCTCCGGCCCTGACCTTGACTCAGGGCAGACAGTGTGTGTGGTTAGTTTGCAGTCCTTATGAGGCAGGAAGAGGCACCGATATGCTGATGGCTTTGGAACTGCTCTGGGCAGTGGGTTTGGTTGGGGTTCAGAGGAGTGTGTAGATTCTAACAAAATCTAACTGTCCTTCTCACTTTAAAAATCACTTTTCTCTTTTGTAGCCACTAGATGGCAAGATTGGCTTTTCTAAGTCTATAAATTATTATCAACAGGTACCTAACTTTCAAATGATTTTCCAAGTAAAGTTTCCTTTATACATCGAATCACCGATTGATTACATTTTCTTTAAAAAAAAGAAAGAAATGAACTTGGAGAAAAATCTCAAATTTATTATGAAATTCTATATTCGTGAACATTGGTGAACATCAGAAACCCACTCAGCAAGCATTAAAAATTAACTAAGGTACACACTTTTCACAAATAACGAGTTTACAAAAACTGTCTTAAAAATCTCACTAAAAACAATAAAATAACACTGTAGATCCTTTTCTGGAATAAATGTAAAACTTTTTGCTTTTGTGGTGAAGACCTTTACAGTTTTAGTCTATATTACTGTGGAACAATTTGTGGGACTTTTTAAACTATTTATTTTCCATCCTTTGAATATCATTGCTTCCAATGACTTATTCTTGCTTGTACACTGTTGTTTTATACCTCCACAAAACATCCCTCTCATTCAGAGAAGCATCTATTGACTTACAGTACAAAGTGGTAAAGGGCAAATTTTTATTAAGGAAACAAAAGGGAAACAAATAGTCTGTTTGGAAACACTGGTATTTTGACTCAGCTCTGTTATGGGCTCACAGTTTTCTCGTAATATATTTTAATTATTTTCCATAATGTCAAATAGTGATATTTGTCATTCTTCAGGTATAATAATGCCATGTGTGAGAATGTCTTTCAATGTATCATTCTCTGATGAAATATAATCTTCCAAATAAAGTATAAAACTTGAGGAATGAGTATTATGGAGAGAAAATTAAGTTAGTTTAAAATGAAAAGAGTCTATGTATTTCTTTAACAGTTCCCCACACTGTTTTACTCATTTTGTAATTGTCAAAGAATCTTATTACTTTTTGGTCAGAAGAAATCATTTGTTGATCTGGGAGCATATTAAGAGTAGAGAAGAGAGAGAGAAAAACAACAGCACTCTGACATATTTTTCAATACTGTATTATATAAATATATAGAAATGTACATATATTGAAATGAGACAACAAAAATTCATTGAAAGATGCCATTAAAATATAATATGGTTATTTTCTGTGAAGTTACTGGAGTACATACATATTTTATTGAAACATATTCAGTGCCATGAAGTCAATTCTGATTCATGGGAACACAGAGTACTACTAAATCGCTAGATTTTACCAGGCTTGTGAAATATTAAACAGTTATTCTATTTTTGAAACTAGATTTTGCCCCCACCTCTGCTAACTTTCACAGATATCAGGCTCTTAAGTCTGCACTCTCTATAAAGGCTTTCTTTAGCTTCACGAGTCTTCTATTTTGTCTTGAACTCTTCCAAAGATCCAAGTATGGAGAGTTTGTGCAATGAAAAATCCGGGCCTATCATGTAGGTCCAAGATGCAGATCATTTGGTGTAACTCCCAGTGTTACACCCTCAATAGTTTTGACACCAGTATGTATCAAACAAACTACTCTAAGCACTTCATAAATATGCTTTACTTCTTCTTTAAAATAACTCTACACTGTAGGCACATTTTCTAGAGCAGGAAAGCATGCTTCACTATGAGTTGGAATCATCTTGCTGGCAGTGGGTTTTTTTTTTTAAATTTTTGACAGGGATAACACAATGTGGAAGTATTTTTACTCAAGTCTGATTGGAAGGATTACCTGGCCTCCATGCCATTTCTTAACCACTCTGGACTACCTTTACATTTTCCACCATAAGGAGCAGATTAGAGAACATAGTGTAGCATTCCTCAGTCGCTCCTTCCTCTCAGGTGCTGGGAGGATTTTTCAGATCTGCAGGAGTGTGCATTAGCTCGTGTACGTGCCTGTGTTTTGCTGAATAACAGCCACCAGAGGAGCAAGGACCACTCTTCATCACTTTCCAGCATAAGTATTTGTGTAAAATAGCAGTAGCTCTCATGACCCCCGTGGGTGATGACACAGGCATTTCGTTGGGGGATGAGGGTTAATAGAAAGAGTTGAACTACTGGGTGAGGAAAGCTAGAAATGGGGGTGCAGGGGGAAAGGATCTGCTCTGCTGTATTCTTGGTCTTAGGAGCATCCAGAGAGAAAACTCTTCTCCCTAAATGAAATAATGCTTTTAAAGAGTTACAAACCAGAATGCAGGATCCAGGAGATACCTTTTGTAATTCAGGGAAAATTAAATCCAGACCAGATCCATAAGAAAGAAAACACTAGTGAGTGTAGATGATGTATACATTTTATTATGTCTGACTTCTCGTGAAAATCCTTTACTTAGTGAACTCTTGTTCATTCTTATTTCACAGAACATTTCAAAACACTTCTTCTTTTCAGTTCACATACAAATTTAGGGAACATTGCCTTAGTATCTTGTACCAAAAGAAGGAGGCAGAGAGCACGAAGAATATCAACTGAAATATATATCCCATTATAATTCACTCCTTTTATGTCATCTGTGTATGTATGTTTATATTTTTAAAAAACTTCATAGGAAAACCTCATTGTTTTTCACTTTCTCCTTTTTTTTTGAACTATACGAGAGGGTAACCCCCGCACCAATGGGGCATAACTTTTTCAAAGTTATGCATTTATTATTTTTTTTTTTACAAAACAACCGTATCATCTTCAGAGTGCTCTTTATTATACTTAATACATGTGCCAAATCTGCAATTCCATTCATGGGAACATTTTTCACGCTCATCTGTTTGGATTGCTGACAGCACCTCCCTGAGTTTTTCCCTTCACCTCGTCTGCATCGCTAAGTCATGCAGTCCTTTCCCATCCCTCTGTTTTCATGGAAACAAAAGGAAGTCACGTGGATCAAGGTCAGGCGAGTAAGGTGTGTGGGACAAGAGAGTATGCTATTTGGGCCCAAAGCTAGCATGCTGAGATGGCTGCACGAGTTGATACATTGTCACGATTGCAAAACCAGTCTACTATCTGCTACAAATCAGGCTGTGTGTGTGTGTGTGTGTGCTACACACTGTTATGTAATCTTCTCAGAACCTCTAAATAGAATGCTTGATTAACAGTCTGGCCAGGAGAATGAACTTGAAATGCACTGTCCCCTTCACAGGAAAACAAAGCAAAACAAATGGACATCATGTTTTAGGGGGTTACTTATCTATAGCTATATATTGATATATAGATGTAATATCTCTCTCGAAACCAAAGTCAACCCGTTGAGTCAATGCTTGCAAAGGGACACTATCATGTAAGGTAGAACTGCCCATAGGAGGTCCTGAGACTCTCAAGGGCAGTAGGAAGGCCCCTCTTCTTCCCGCAGAACTGCTGGTGGCTGCAGCCACAGCAACCTAATAGTCACTGCACCACCAGGGCACCGCTCCTCGTTACATCCGAACACACATACACACACACACACACACACACACACACACACACACACACACACACACGGTACGTCATGAACTGATAATCATGGGCTAGGAGCATACTGTTTACCTTTCCACCACTAGATGGAGAACGTGCTTTGCAAAATCGATCACAAAGCCGGGGGATATCAAGCCAAGTTAACTTTGCTGGCTGGGCACAATTTGCTAATTTGGGTCATCTATTAGACTTTTCTGTTTTAGTGGTGAATGTGGTTCAATTTCAAGCTAAGACATAAGTTTCACAATAAGTAAAGTTGAAATTAATACTCAGTAACAAACCATAATCTATTTAGAACTAAAATCCATTAAGTTGTCCACATTAAAAGAAGAAGCTGACCAGTGGAGATAAAGCCAATTTGTTATACTAGAATAGCTGAACTGGTGAAAAAAATTAATATAGCCTGCAGCAATCGAAGGATGGCATTGAACTTCCAATGAGGTCACTTTTTTTTTCATACTCTTAAGAGCCTAATTCAATCTGCTTTAAATGGTGCCTACGCAAACAATATCATAGGTTTGTGTGTGTGTGTGTGTGTGTGTGTGCATTTTGACATAGCAACCTTGAAAAGAATGACTCCAGATTTCTTTATTTCTGACTTTTAAACATATTTATGTGGACCTCAAATTAATGATTGGTGTGGTGAGTTAACATACTTTCTTTACATTTGCTGGTTTACCTTTCAATTAATCAAAACTAGCCAGAAAAATGCTAATACTAGTATTGCTTGATAATGACAGATGTCTTTGAAATTACTCAAAATTGTGTCAACAAATGCCAATAATGTACTACATCTAAATAGAGATAACCCTTTCAAGATTTGATTCTGGTCCACTTAGACAAGTGTTTTTATTGAAGTTCTAATCCCAGCTCTTTATATGGCAAAAAAGAACCCCATCAAATTCTATGATTAGATTTGCGAAGGGATTTGGTTTTGATGCATGGAGAGATGCTTCATGTTTTGGGCAGTTTTTCTAGCATTCCTGTCCAAGAATGAGAGAGTAACTCTTGCCAGTATAATTCAATGTTCTGCAAGCATAACACCATATGTGTATGCCAGAGTCAATGTGAATTAAAAGTCTCAAATGTATCACATAATTTTGTGTTGATTGCCATTATTATCTCTTTAGTAAATGAAACCAATAATCTATCTTTTCAAAAACCTGGTAGTATTCATTGTAATATCGTGTTGTCACTGCACATTTGTAATATTTAGGTTAAAATTTAAAAACTGAAAGCTCTGAATTACGTAGTCTTATTCTTTTGTGCAATTATATTGAATTTATATTATTCTTCGGACAATTGTAGACATTTCCAGGTTTAACAAATGACATAAAATCTGAGTGTATAAAGGTAAATATTCCCCACAGGCCAAAGTTTTGCGAAAGTGCATCATTCAGTATGTTTTTCTGTTATTGAATTAGAGAACGTTTTGACATTAATCAGATTACCAGAATAATATAAGTAGATGGATAGATATAGATAGATATTGGAATCAATCCTTAAGGAACCCTGCGGTGCTTTCAGGTAAGTGCTAGACAGTTAGCTGCAAGATCAGTAGTTCAAATCAACACTCTAGATGAAGGCTTACAGTCTTGGAAGTCCCATGTAGGGGTCCTTATGAGTTGCCATATGATAGTGGGCTTTTCTGCCTGGGTATAGACTTTTAAAGACTGCTTAAGTGGATTTGAAAGGTCTTTAGACTATTCAGGTCTGAGAATTCTTACTTTGAATCAGGTTTTCATATGTCTTCAGAGTAGAGAGGAGGCGTCCTCTGCCATTGCATCACTAGTGTCTAACAGAGGGAATTGCCTCAAGTAGTTTCTGCATGAATCAAAGTGGAAGGGATGGTTAGATAAGACTATCCTCAGGGATACCAAGACCATTGTTTGATTGTGCAAATACCTATGGTTTTTATTCTTCACTAACCCCTGAGTACAGACTGCATGCCTTTTGCTTATCGCCATTCCCTCAGTGCCCTTTAAAAAGCCGACAATGCAGAAAAACTCAATAGTTGTTTGCTGAATGAAAGGCAAACATCGACAATCCCTTCCAAATACAAATACCTCTCCCTGACACCCTTTAGAACCCAACATTATGTATTCAAGGTTTCTGGCAAACTTTGGATTGCAATTCCTATTAAAAATACTGCAAGGGATTGAAGAATCATCAGATATCAGTGTTTATTCATATCCATGCTAAAATATCAGCATCAAAACTCAAGGTTCCCCAGACTGTGTATCTTTCAGGCCGGAAGTCATCTCGTCTTTCTCCCACAGAGCACCTGTTGGGTTTTCACGGTTGGCTCTCTGGCTAACAGTCCCATGCCTAAACAAGAGTGGTAACAGAGCTTTTTAATTTTGTTAAGTGTTTCCTAATCCCACTGCCTCTTCTCCTAAATATGTTTGGCATTGTTCCTGACCTCATATGCCTCAGTGTTCTACCTCATATGTTATTGTTTAGCATGATGGATATACTTTGTCTAAAATGCATGGATGTTACATACCACTCAGTAAGTACACAAGCCATGCTTTTTACCCCAAATGCCCTATATAAACCATTCCCTTTCTCAGCCTACCCATTCAAAAGTCTGTGCAGATCACTTGAAGTTTTTTTCCTGAAATCTGACATACCCAGGTTGAGTTACAATATCCTCTTGTGTACATCTTTAACTTCTCTATACTTATGAAATGATGGTTCTTAACTTTATCCACCCATTAGCCCATATTAATTAGGCTTGGATTAACAAGGGCACTGAGATATTTTAAAACAACCAAAGAGATACTATTGAACGACTAATCTCCAGAAGTCCTGTGTCATGGTTTTATCTTGTAGTGCCTTTGGTTTTGATCTCTGGACTTACATGTAAAGGAACCTTGTGCCATGGTGATTTGTTTTTCTCACATCCTGTGGACAGACCATTTATATGAGTTCAAATATGGCTGATGACCGGAACAGAATTAACTGGGAATATCTATTTTTAAAAACCTAACAGACAGATTTTAGGAAGTCAGGATGACACCTCTAAGAGACTTAATGTGAACAGAAAGAAAGAACTACAAGCTCACTATGTGTTGCATAAGCAACCTTAAAAGCTTTCTTCAGATCCTGAGTATGTACTACAGTGCTAGGATGAGAAATCTACAAATTGGAAGTGACTCCTCTTCTTGTCCTAAAGGGAACCATGCACCAATTGATGACAATATCAAAGACCATTTGAATTATTCACAGACAACAGACAGCATATCGCAGGAAGAGATTCTATTTTGTTCAAAAGATGTCTTAACAAAGATTTAAAGAATGCTCCTTCTTTTTGTTTTTGTTTTTGGGCATCACTGCCCTCTGTTGGTTGTGGGAGCCACCCAGCGCTGCTCCTGAGAGCTGCCGCTGGATGTGAACCACCAAGCCCAGGGGCCGCAGTCCCACATTCAGCCACTCACATGACCGGGGCTCAACCGACTGCTGCTTCTTTTTGCATAGTGGATGGCCAACAATGTTTTTTTTCTGCTAGGGGTTATATGATTCACTGAAAAGAAAGCAATATAAGTATTTCCATCTTCTCTCCCTAAGGATGACATGGTTAGATACAGGGAAGCCAACACGAGTCGCTTTCAGCCTGGAGTTATTTTCCTGTAGCCCAGCCACTATTTAGACATGGGCCTTTAGGCTTTAGAGAATGAACAGCCGTGCTGTTTCAAGTCCTGAAGAGTACCACTGGGGGAAAGAGAGGGAAGCAAGCGGGGCTGTTTAGGCCTCTTCTCAGAGGTAGAATTTATGATAGAGAGAGAACTTTCCTTGAGTTATGTTTATATACAGAAGGTGAGTTGGGGAGAGCAATGAAGATCAAAAGCCATCAAGAAGAGTGGAATTATTTTCGTAGCTAGCAAGCAGCTAGAAGGAGAAAAGCATGGCTCTTAAAAGATAGGCAACTACCAAGGAAGTTGAATGACGCTTCTCTTGAAAGTCTATTTAAATTAGAAAGACCAAGGTTCCTATCAAGCATTTCACTAAGCTCATATGATTTTGTTTGTTTATTTGTTTATTTTGGGGTGGGGTGGGGTAGAGGCTAAAGTGGATGGGTCCCTTTAATTCATTCTTCTCAGGGCGTGCAGATCAAATAAAACATAAGACTCTAGGAACACATACAGAATCGATATGTGAACAAGTGTGAACTGACAACTTAAGGAATAAAATGTACCAAAAGCAATCCGAGTGTAATCTTATTTCATGAAAGAATTGCACTATTCATTGCTTCATCATGTATTGTTATTTCCCATACGCTATTTCTTGTCTTTGCATCTCTTTCCTTTCTCTCTGAAATATCCATTTGTAGGCCACTGGGGGGAAAATTAACTCAAAATTGAGGAAATGAACGGAAATTTTAGCGCTGACCTTCCCTTTCTTCAGACGTACACACATGTAACAGATTTATATGCCTTATTGTAAACATTCTGTTACATCTTTCCTCCACCTGCTACAAGGAGTTACAGAATCTGCTTTTAACAAGAAAGATAAATGCACCAAATGTCCCAGAGCCCCCGGGGGATCAGAGATGGTAAAACAAGTGGTTTTATGTTCTGATTTCCTTTTCCTAATGCATGCACTGCATTATATTTCCAACCCAATCTTTGAAACCACACAGCCAAGTCTAGCCTCTGAGTAGGATAAGAGACATTTGTACTGACAAATCAAGCTAATAAATACTCTACTGTCATTTGTAGGCATCTGCATGGTTTGGAAGTAAAGATGTTACTAGATGAGGATCCAATTTAATGGTATCAAGTAAAGACTGTGCACATTATAGCACATGTTTACAGAGAACTTTTGCTATAAGTATGCTACTTTCTCTTTTGCAGTAGTTATGATTGTTGTTGCTCTTTCTTCAAAGCTGACCTTCAATATAAAATACTAAGTTATTACTGAGCACATAGAAGCTGCAAGACATAGGCTATCCCGGGCCTTAGATGGGTAAGAACGTCGTTTGAAGGTGAGGCAGATTATTAATGTTGATGAAAAACATGAAGTTAGAATAAAAGATAATAGACAAAAGAATCACCCTATCAGTCAGAAATTAAAAAGGCAAGTAGGGAAGCAAATAAGCAAGGATGAAGAATGGGTGACAGGATTGAGGGTTCAAGTTCGAGGAAAGTCTAGTGACTGAGTGAAGTTTAAACTAACTTCTAACAGTAAAGAAATAAACAGAAAAATACTGAGCAAGGTGCAAATATGATTAAGTATCAGAATCATGACATTTTCAGTTGTCGTGTTGTCTGTGTATGTCATCTGCTTGATCAATTCCCTAAATCCCTGGAAATAAGTTAAGGGGATGGCACTGGAAATAAAGTGGACTCGCATCGACAGAACATGCTTTTAAAAGGACTTATCTTTTCTTCACGATAGTGTAGAAAACACCAAGGGTGGGACCTCAATTTTTATTCCCTATACAAAGGAGTTCTGAACCTTCCTCATATTGCAGCACTTTCATACAGTTCCTCATGTTGTGGTGACTCTCAACCATAAAACTATTTTCATTCCTACTTCATAACTGTAATTTTGCTACTGTTATGAATCATTATGTAAATATCTGATATGTAGGATGTATTTTCCTTGTTACAAATTTAACATAATTGAAGCATAATGATTAATCACACAAACAATATATAAATATATCTTGTGAAATTTTAATTTCTAATTACAAATAAATGAAATTTTGCCTTGAAACTTGGTATAGCATGGATAACGGTCTTAATATAACAACACTAAACCACATTGCTACATTTTGCAATAGTATGTGTAAAAAGTCAATGTCAGTGCAAAGGTTGAGATAGCTTATTTCTCACCATATCAGAAATTCTCAGGGCAGTCTTTGCAACAGCACAAAAAAGATCATCTTCCACAATAAATCATCTTCTGTGTTTAGACTTGATAATCAACTAGCTGGACAACCCTGTTTCACAAAGGTATGTTGTTGGACATGGAAGAAGAAGACACAACACTGTCTCAAAGCAGGATATGATTGCAAACACTTTATCCAGAGTTTCGTAACTGGCATTGTCAAGAAATCAGTTCTCTCTGAATCGCTTTTAATAAGTTTAATGAACTCCTCTTGAACTGTCTTACGAACATCTTCAACTTTGACTGTGAATGGGCTTCTGGCAAGTGCAAATGGGGTGTCAGGTAGATGTGGAAAGTATGATGAAGTTGTGTCTGCAAGCAGCGCAAGTGTCTTCACAGAAATAAACACTGTAATCCTTTTGTCTGGTTTAATGTCACATTCCTCAAAGAAAGCAAATAAAGTTGGCATCCTGTAAATTTTATTTTCATCCAATTTTTTTGACCAAATCTGAAGTTTCATTTCGAATGATCAGATCTTTATAAAAAAATTATTTATTTAATTTTGAATGATCAGATCTTTTTAGACAAATCAAGGCATGTTGCATTTGGTCATTGCAGTGATAAATTTAAATCATTCAAGATGGCAAAGATGTCAACCAACTAAGCAATTTTCTGAAGTTCACTTTCATCGCAGAAAAGTGCTTTAAACCACTGCAGTCTTGTTTATGGATTAAAAAGCGTTTGGAGTTCATCATGAAGCTCAAAAACACATTTTGAAACTTTCCCTCTCGACAACCATCTCATTTCAGTATGAAGTAGCAGAGCATTATTCAGTGTATCCAACTCGTTGCACAGTTGTGAAAGCAGTTGATTTTTTAAAGTGCTCATCTTAACAACATTGACAGAACTTAGAGCGCTTTTCATAACTTCTTGTAACTCTTGTGGCAGTGTCTTCATTGCTAACTTTTGGGGACGAATCATGCAGTGAGTTCTGATGACTTTCAGGGACTCATTAAGTACCAAACATTGAAATCCAGATCAATATCCTAGCATAGCTGGAGCACCATCTGTGCAAATACCACAAACCTTTTCCCAAGAGATATTAGGCTCTTTCAGAAATGAACCATGTCAAATACATTATGTGGAGTAGTTATCATTTCAAGAGGTTTCTTTAAAGTCGCCATCATTAATATGCTTCATGTAAAGCACTTACTGAGAATAATTTGCAGCATCTATAGATTCTTCAAGCTGGATGCTAAATATTGGAAGTGGAGCAGATTTAATTTCCTTGATTACCTGATCAAGAATATCAGCAGACAGTTCATCTATTCTGCGGATAGTGTCAATAAGGAAATTGCACTTAATTTCGTAACATGTCTGTCTCTGATCATAACTCAGATAATGTCTTTGGCTGCTGGAAACAGTAAATCCTCAGCAATGGTGTGAGATTTCATAGCTCTGGTAATTCTGCATACTACCAAACATGAAGCTTCAATGGCTGCTACATTTTGTTTGTGGTTCTTGCCAGCAGTGTCAAGTCTGGCTTTCTTGAATCCATCAGCTTTGCTTCTGAAATAGTTGGTGTCCTTGCCAGCAAAGCTTAGATGCTTGCTATCAAAATGCCATTTTAGTTTGTTCAGCTTCATAGATTCGGTTGATAGAACTTCACAACAAATAACACGTTGCGGTTTTTCAAATCTTGCTATAATTATTGAGGTACAACCATACTGTAAAAATTCCACTCTATATTTTCTTTCCTTAACATTATTTTCTACATGATTCTTTGTCATTGGATGGTTTACTAATGAAAAATATATAACTATAGCTTTCATAATGCAAAAGATGATACATGGCACAGTTCAGTCAATGCAGTTCATTAAAGTTTCCTATGACTTACCATTGTTTTTTTTTTTACATACCTGTTACTATCACCTGTTACTATCACAAGGGGCAGTAGTCACACCAAACAAAGCTGAATATATAAAGTTGGATCAGAATCGTGAGTAAGTTTCCATGGTGTGTGTGTGTGTGTGTATAAGTAGCTCATTATTTTACAGTATATGATTTTACATTTACCCAGTAATTATGTTTCATGAAGTGTCGTTTTACCTCCAATATGCTACTTTCAACATAGCAGCTGCTTTCAACAGTGCAGCTGCTCTCTACACAGCAGCTTCTGTGTACACATATGCGTCTGGTCAGCGTGAGTACATTATGGTGACTTCCCTGCCACATACACTTGTATTTGTTTGGAGTGTATGTGTTGGGGTTGGTGTGATGATGTCATCATACCAGGCACTCGTATGAGGGCATATCTGCATGTGAGTGGAACCCGAGTGGAGACAGATAGAGAAGCAGTGTCTCAGTTCCTAAGACCATTGGAAATATGTGTTTTCTGATGGTCTTAGGCAACCCCTGTGAAAGGATCATTCAATCCCCCAAAGGATCGTGACCCATAGGTTGAGGATCGGTGACCTATGCAATAAGTGGTTTTAAAAGCAAATGTATAGAAGGCATCTCTATTAATTATTTGGTGGATGAATTTGGGAAGAAATGGGCATAGGTATATTGATTGGGAAAAATATAGACATCCATAAAAATGATATAAAGGATAGAGCATATGTGGTAGTTACATGATTTGTTGTTGACAGGAGACTATTCAGAGTAAAGAGGTGCACCGGCTTCCTTCATCACATTGGTTTATGCACCCACTTTGTCTTAAGTCATTATGTTAGGAAGATGCACATCACAGAATGCCAGGTTAATAGAACATTGTGTTCTTACATTGAGGGAGGATTTTAGTAGAGGTTCAATGTCCATCTCTACCTGACTACTAAACCTATAAATATATGTACATAGATGTATTTCCCCATTATCACATCTAAATATATTTACAGGTTTGCATGTCTATATTTAGACCTCTATCAATGTCCTTTGCCACCTATTTCTTTCCTCTATTTTCTTTTACTTTCCTCTTGTCCTACTATCATGTTCAGTCTTCCTTTGTGTTTCAGTAATTCCTGTCAGTTACATTGCCTTTGAACCAGCACTACCAGGTTTTCTCCCTCCTTCTTGCCATCAATTTTAGATCATGTGCTGTTCCCTTGTCCCTGGGTTTGTTAACAACCACTTCTTTTCCCCCACCTCCAATGTCCCCATAGAACTGTTAGTCCCATTGTTTTCTCCTTCAGATTATTTTCCAGCCAATCTTAGCTCTGTAGCTGCAGAGACAATAATATGCACAAAAATGAGAGCAAAACAAAGCAACAAAAGAAAATAACAACAAAACAATGACAAAGAAAGCAAAGCCTGTAAATAGTTCAAGGTCTATTTGTTGACCATTTGGAGTGTTTTTCAGTCAAGTCTGAGGGGTGCCACACCCTTGTCCCAAAGTCTATTTTTTGTATTCCCCAGGCACTTCAATGTTTTACCACCACCTTGCTGTTCTGTTGCAGGCTCTGAGTGTTTTTCCTGAGTGTGGTAGAGTCAGATTGGGCACAATTCCTGCACTGTGCCTCCAGTATTGCCTCTCAAAGCACTATGTGTCAGTAAGGGACATCATGTTTCATGGTGGGGCCACCCCTATGGTTCTCTCTGTGCATTGACTGCTCTGAGCAGGAATATTGTCCTCGGCACTTGGTGCATTAGCATGTGCTCTGCTATCTCTCCCTTTCCCACATAGTTGGGATTGGTTTTTACTTCATTCTGGTATGCTACATTCACATCTTGGTGCACTGGGTTGAAGTCTGGTCCCTCATTCCCTGTGGAGCATAAGCAAATTTAGTAAAGAAAGCTGAGGTGCCTGCCTAGCAAAAGATATAGCATCTGAGATCTTAAAGGCTTGAAAATAAACAAGCTGCCATCTAGCCGAAAAGCAACAAAGCCCACATGTAAGAAGCAAACCAACCACTGTGATCATGAGATATCAAAGACCCAAAACAAAAAAGCATATTATTGTGAATGAAGGGGAGTGCCGAGTGGAGACCCAAAGCTCATCTGTAAGCAATTGGACATCCTCTTGCAGAAGGGTCATAGGGAGAAGATGGACCTGTCAGGGTACATTATAGCACTGATGAGACATAATTTTCCTCTAAGTTTTAATGCTTCCTCCCCACCTATCCTGACCCCAATTCTACCTTACAAATCTGGCTAGACCAGAGTATCTACATGGGTACAGATAAAAGCTGGAAACACAGGGGATCCAGGACAGATAAATCCCTCAGGACCAATATTGAGAGTAGTCATACCAGGAGGGTAAGGGGAAAATATAGGGAGAAAGGAGAAACCAATCACAATGATCTATATGTCATCCCCTCCCAGGGGGATGAACAACAGAAAAGCGGGTTAAGGAGATAAAATTGGCCAGTGTAAGACATGAAATAATTTATTAATTATCAAGAGTTCAAGATGGTGGGAAGGTGGGGGAGGGAGGAGAAAAATGAGACAATGATACCAAGGGCTCAAGTTGAAAGAAAATGTTTTGAAAATGGTAATAGCAACAAATGTACAAATGTGCTTGGTGCAATGAATGGATGTATGGGGACTTGAGAGAAGGGTGAAAGGAATCAAGCATTAACAAACTCAGGGACAAAGGAACAAAAAGTGATCTAAAATTGATGGCAAGAAGGATGTAGAAGAACCAATAGAGCTTGATCAAGAGCAACATAACTGAGATTGTCATAGAGTTGTATGAGCCCCCAATAAAATGATTTAAAAAATAAAAAAATAACAAAAAAAAAGAGTGAAGGGATGGGGCTTAACTTGTCAATCAGGTCGCAACATGATGACTTCATTTAGCTATGCCAGGGAGATAAATAGCTCACTGGAGACCAGGCCCATCTCTCTGCTTCATCTTCCTGCTGACAAGACACATGGAGTTTCGTTGCTTGAGCTAGAGTCCTTGGCCTGGAGAAGCCATGTGAAGACTCCTGCCAATGCTGAGGTGCTTCCACTGTCCCTGGATCCACAAGACTTTCTACCCACAGGCCTATGATCTTCTTGTATTCGGCATCATTGCACGTGTTGTGTGAGTCTGAAGGGGAATTTATAGACTGGTATCAGGCACATGGACTAATCTCGGATTGATGGGTTGATCTGGACAGTACTTAAAATTTCAAGAAAAGGAGTGCTTTAAACAAAATAGATCCTTTGCTATGATAATAGGTTTATTTTAAAGTATATTGAATATGATGTGATATGTTTAGCTTTACTCAACAAAAATACACACAGAGTGAGAGACATAGAAAGATACACTGGAGTGACCTCTGTATGCTGAATTTTTGCAGCTCCCACCCAGTGAGTGGGCAGGAGCACAGAGAGAAGCTGTAGAGGACTCTCACTCAGGGAATGCTCAGTTTGCCATTCAATTGCATGTCACAGTGAAGCAGGAACAGAGGGACACTGAAACCAACAAAAAAGAGCCAGCAACAGCGCAGGGGGCTGTATCACTGCTGACATCCACTTATATATTTTCTTTCTTTTCTGTCCTTTTAATGACCTTTTGAGTTCATGCATGATGACACCCCACAGCTCATCAGGTCTTCTGTCATTAGTGATTAATGCATGACATTTGTTCTTGATATGGTCTCAAAATCCGGGTGGAATAGACTAATAGTCATATTTTGGATTTGGGGGACATGCTGTATTTTTTTTTCCTACTTCAACCTGAACTTATATTTGAGCAATTTACACAGTGAGCCCCAACCTGTTTTTAGCTGCTTCTATGGAACTTCACCTTTGTCTCTGCCCCCTGATGTAGTCACTTTGACTTCTCTGTTTGTCATCTGGAGAAGTCCATGTGTTGTTGAAAAAAAAGGTATTCGCAGTGAAAAAAATAATTGGTCTTGAAAAATTTTATCATGTGGTCCTTGGTTTCATTTCTATTATTCAAACTGTTTTTTTTCCAACTACCATTCTCTTCTCTTTGTTTTCAACTTTTGCATTCTAATCACAGGTAATTATCACTGAATCTTGATTGAATGTTTGATCAACTTCAGACTCAAGATAAGGGTAGAATTCATCAATCTCCTCATCATTAGCTTTAGTGGTTGGTTCATAAACTTGAATAAAAATTTTATTGATTAAATTTCCTTGAGGTAGAAAGACAATAATTTATCACAGTGGCATTTTGCTTCAAGGAAGCTCTTCAAGTGTCCTCTTTGGCTGCAAATGCGATGCCATTCTTGATTTTGTGTGTTGTAGCATAGTAAAGCAAGCATCATTCTGATTCAAGATGGCCAATATCAGTCCATTTCAATTCACTAATGCATAGGGTAAGGTGCCTTGGTGGCATAGTGGGCTACTTATTGGACTGATAAATGCAAGGTATTCAGTTCAAAACCACATGCTGCTCCTTGGAAAAAAGACAAGGCTTTCCACATTCATAAATGGTTGCAGGCTTGGAAACCCACATGGGTGCTTCCACTCTGGCCTATCGAGTCACTCTTTGTCACCATTGTCTCAGTCGCCGTGTTGCTGTTGTTTTCATGCCTAGGATATTGATCTTTATGCATTCTGTTTCAATTTTGATGACTTCAACATTTTCTAAATTAATAATTTGTATATCACAATGTCCAATTAATAATTGACATAAGTCACAATCTCCTCTTTTTTTCAGCTGTGGCTTCTCAGCAAATGTAGGACCAAAAGACTTTACTCTCAAAGACTTGACTCCATCTGGTCCATATTGTCATTTATACTTTGAAAAGACAGCTCTTCCTTGGTCATCTTTTGAGTGTCTTCTGACCTCAAGGCTCCTCTTGCACTATCTCTGACAATGGTCTTCTATTCACATGGTTTTCAGTATCTGAAAATGTTTCAGTGCTGTGCTTTTCAGTTGCTAACTTTTCTTAAGTAGACAGTCAGAGTTTATTCTCAGGGTGGAAGCTCTGCAGAAATGTGTCCACATTGGGTGATCTCGTGGTATTTGAAATACTAGTGATATAGTTTCCAGCAGCACACAAACCACCTTAGTGTAACACACTTACAGACAAGGAATGGGTTGTTAGAATAGGCGTGGTAGTGGGATAATACTGTACTAAATAGATACTCCTGGCTAGGAGAGAGCCAAACCTGTCCATCAAGTGGTAGCTTGGATACATCTGCTTTGTATGAGAATGAGTGTTTCTAGGAAATGCTTCTCTCTGCCATATCACCTTCTTTCTAATATGACTTTTTTTGGACTCTGTGTCTTCCGCCCATGCTGGACATCCCTTCATGTTCCCACCAATCTTGAATCAGTGTGATTCTTCACCCGCTGGCCTCTGATGATCTTGCTTCCTGCATGGCTTCTTCACATCAAGGATCTGCGGCTCTTTGAGCAGGAAGAGAGGCTTATAGACTTCAGTTGGATTGGGCTGGAATAACTTCTTGATTTACATCTGTAATAATTTAACTGTTTGTCTCTTCATAAATTTTTCTCCTAATTATTGCAAGTCATTCCTAGAAATAGCAAATTTTTATTTCAACATTTGAAAAATTAATTTGAATACTCTCTTTTATCCCTATAGATCCATTTCCATAACTCAAAATATTTTCTTTTCTTTTCTTGATATTTCCTTATCTTGATATTAACCTATGAGACCAGTCTTATTTATGCTATTTCCCAATGTAAACATTCATGTGAACAGAATATATAGCACTTGAAGAACTCAACATGTGGTCTATATTACCTCGCAAATGTTTTTCTAGTTGTGATTTTTTTCTCCAACTCACTATCCTAGTTGTGACTTTTTTTTATTTTGGTGGAGAGTTAGGAATGCTTATTTCATCTCATTTTTGCCTTTTTGAAGTTTTATCAACATGTCCATCTACAAATGAAGTGACTTTACTTTTTTTTTGAAGTGACTTTACATTTATGGTAGCCTCCTTTCTGCAATTCTATTGTACTTAAATGCTACTATTTCTAGATCTTACTATATATTATATACTTTTTCAAATGATTAACTCTTAGGGTATTGCATCAAACTATATAGAGAATTGTGGCTTAACTACACTACATTTATTTTAATGTTTAATAGACCTTGCATACAGAATGTGTTAATTATACATTTGTTTGACAATTCGCAACATATTTCCTTCACTTCCACTTAACCAGTATATGTTACCAAAAAAAGTTTTTCAGTGATGGCAGCTGTTTGAAAAGGGGAAATAATGAAGCTTGATTCTACAAAAATCCCTCATGTTTTACTTCTCATAGACGTATTTTGGGAGTTTCTTTTATGGATGGCAAATTGTAGAAATACACTGTCACAATACATTGTGACAAATTTGTTGCAGAGTAGGACTTCTTAGGGTTTCCCTCGCTATAAAAAAATACTGTGGGGGCTTGAACTCCTACTGTTTTCACTAGCCTTTGAGGCACAGTTATTTGCCCTCATTGAATTATTGTTAATCCTAGTCCAGTGTTATGTGTGTGAGCAATGTCTGCTACTAAATTATTAAATAAGAAGGATAGAGATTTGTCTTAGCCATAATTTATGGCTCAATATAATTTATTGTGTCCTTTACTTGAGAAGTCTTGGATGTGTGCTTGTTGAATTGATTCAGACTGAATTGAGCTGATTCATGTCACTGTTAAAAGGGTCTTAAAATATTCACATTGAGGGGAAGTGCTGATATCTAGTAAAATATGTCTACTTTGTTGGGTCAGGTTTCTACATTTTTGGTTTTTAGTTCTCCTGTGAATTGCATGGTTCTGTATAGATAATCAAATTTAATTGGAATATTATAATGTGATTTCTGCCTATGACATAACTTCCCTCTGGTGCTGTTGTATCTTTCTACTTCTTCAAGTTATCAGCTTCTAGTTGTTGATTAATCCCTTCTTCTGTTCTGTTTGAATATCTTGTATGCATTTATTTTTGCAAAGTAATCACCACTAGGTCACATTTCCTGGTTGACTACTTCAGAGATGCTTGAGATGGCATGTGCACTAAATTAAAGTGTTTCTAGGAATACACAGATTATATTCCAAATCAGTTTCCAGCTATTTTATTGCTCTCTTGTTCGTGGCTATGTAAAGAAAAGTGAATAATACTGAACCAATTATGAAATCATGTGTCTCTTCACTGGTGATGAAAAATAAACCAGACATCGAGTGTCATCAACTCCCCTATACACAGACAACCTAAGGAACTGAGCATGTATTTCTAGGCAGCCAGACTTGTTTAATGGTTGTCAGGTGTGCACTGAAAATTCGGTACTCCCTTAGGGGGTTGGCAATAATCCATCAAGGTTCAAGCTGGTGTACCTTTCAACACGCATAGATCATTTAGAAACATCCTTAGTTAGTCTGGCATACTGTCTCAAAAAGGTGTTCCCTAGACTTCAATGATTGGGTCAAGCTTTCATTTTAGACATAGATCATAGAATAATTTGTAGTGTCCTTCACATCTCTTCATGAGAGAGACATAGATCATAGAATAATTTGTACTGTCTTTCCCATCTCTTCTTTACTTAAAAGAGTAAAGAAATAGTCACAGTGGGTCCCAAATACTATCCTACAGGTAGGGGGAAAACAAAACAACCACAATGATACCAATAACAAGAAAAGAAATCGGTAGTTATTTAGACTATAAAAGTTTTTCTGTCAAATAGAAATGAACTATAGATTTCTTGGGAAATATCTATGATACCTGGTCTGCAAACTACATTTTAATATTCATATCTTTCTTCTAAGCATTAGAAAATACTTTATCTTTTTCCCTTTCTGCATAGGAATAGGAAGTATAGAAAATTTAAATAGGTATGATGAGAAAGGAATTTGATATCCAGTAAAATAGAGAATTGTGCTTATTTTAAAAGGAAGACAAAGGAGCATAATTTAAAAATCTTATTTTCCTAGGCATTCGGGAAATAAATATTTTGGAAGGTTTAAGACAACGTTGAGGCTTCCCTGGTGGTGCTGTGAGCTATGCATTGGTTTATGGATCTCAAAGTCAGTGGTTCAATATTTCCCATCACATAAAACCTAGCAGTGAATAGCTAGAACACAATTGGGCCATGGATTGATTTAATCCCATTAATCTGTCTAATTCCACTAAATCCCACTTCTTGTGTGCAATTTATAAATGTAAACCTCAATTCCAAAAGAAGGTGGAAAAACTTAGAAAACATGTTACTTATTATTAAATTGGTAATTAATAATAAAACGAAACATTTGAATATGTATCACTGAGTTCCTGGCACAGTAATATTTGCTGAACATATGTTAAATTAATAATTTTCACAGTCCTTTAAGAAACAGGTTCCAAGTTTATTCCTATATTTTACTTATAAGGAAACTGATGCATAGAGAATATAAATACTTCACTCAAATTGGATCACTAACACATGGACAGAGAGATGGGATTTAACCCTGGCCATGTCGTTCCAGAACATACACACTCAACCCACAGATTACCTCCCTTTATTAATTGTACAAATGATCATATCTATCACTGTAGAAACATAGTTGAATGTAAGATCTCTCAAGTTTTATACACCTTGTATGTTTCTTTACTTGGGAAGAACTTTAGTGTCTACACTATTTTTTTTCCTATTTACCAATTGTAATTTAAAAATGAAGTTAGTTTTTACTATAAATTAATTCATTCAAAAACAGTTACTGAGGGTTTAGGGTGCAGATAAATAACAGGTGCTGTAGAAATGCTATTGAAATAAATAATGACCAACCTCCATGAAAGCTATTGGGGAAGGCAGCTCTGAAGAACACTCAATAAATGTCACATGAAATATCTCGGAAAGATCAAAACACTTGGCCAGATTTACTTTAAAGAGGTGAGGTTTCTACAAGTCTACACCATGGATGTTGATGTTCAAAGGATGAAGTATAATTTGCCAGGAATCTTCTTAGTTACAGGAGCAAAAGCTATAGAATTGCCAGAATTGTCTTAGCCAGTTAGGAGCCCTGGTGGCACAGCGGTTTAATGCAAAGGATGGGGGTTAAACTTGGGTCAAGCTTACCAGCTGCTCCGGGGAGAAAAAGGAAGTGGTCTACTTTGGTGAAGACTTTAGCATTGGCGGTCTTATGGAGCACTCTGAGTCAGGGTCAATGCCAGCGGGTCTTCTGAGGACCTCGCTGCCAAAGTCAAATTAGCAACCCTTTGTTCCTTAGTTTCTCTGACTCATTTTTTAAACATTTACTCTCCTTGATCACAACCTCTTCCTTGCAAAGCATAAACCCCCCTCTCCCAACCCACTTGTGCTGTAGTCCTTCCTTCTCAATTTACTTTGTAAATACACTTCCCCATAACCACGGTTTATTTTGATATTTCTCTGGATTTTCACATAAGTGTTTCTTTTGTCACTGTTTGGGTTATATGAGTCTATCCATTCATAGAGTTTCAATTATTATTTGCTAAATAAGTGATATACAAGTTCAATTCTCAGAGCCAGATTTTTTAAAAAAAATCCCATCATGTCTAGACCTGAACATTAGTCTTATTCCAAGTCTACTTGTTTTATGATGTTCACTTTAATGTCTTTGATTCCAGCCAAACGTATGAGCATCACCCTTATTTTTCTCCTTCTCCTGAATCACACCCAAACAGGAAGCAAGCCATGTCTTTTACATACTGGTGGTTTGGTTTGCACCTCCCATCTCCTATTATCTCCCATGGAGGCACCACATCACACCTGATCTGTGCTCATTCTTTTATTCTACAATTATTACTGTACACTGAATCCAGAGTGTTCTTTTGACATCCTAATTCAATTAATGCTACATGTTCATATAAACTTTCAGATCCTGTCTCTTAACTTAGAAAACTAATTAATTAATTAATTAAAATGTATTCAACTCTCGTGGTTACATTAATTAGGAGTTTTTAAGTAACTTTTTTTGGGGGGGGCATCACAGCCTTGCTCCTGGAGAGCTGAACTGCCAAGCCAGTGGGCCGCAGTCCCGCACTCAACCACTACGCCACCTGGGCTCAGCCCCTAACTTTCAAATTTAAGTGACATAAACAATTCTCACAGATTTAATCCAGTAGGGAGAATTTGTTGATTGTTATTGAAAACTTCCAGGATAAATTCCTAAAACTGAAACTCACTAACATCAAGTCAATTCTAACTTATCGTGACCCTAAATAAGATGTCCTAGGCTATAAATCTTTGCAGGAATAGGTAGCTTCTTATTTCCATATTGTGTGTTTGAAACCCAGGCCGTACAATAAGCAGCCCAGTACTTTTTCTACAGTGCCACCAGAGCCCCTTAGGTTAAAGTTCATCATCATTAAATTCAGGTGTTCAATCCATTACTAGGGATCATTTAAATTGAAGTACTTCTGCACTCACTTTATTTTCAAGAACTTCCTTCTCACAAGAGGTTAGTGATGCATGTGAAATACCTAAGAATATAGTCATCAATTTTAAAAAAGGAAGCATAAGAGTGATCCTCTTTTCAAATAATTCGGGTAAAACACTAGCTTAATATATGTATCCTTTTCTAATCAGCAAAACCAACTCCATTAAATGGGGAATGAGAATAAATTCACTTGAAACCCATGGATTATGATTGTCCTTCACTGTGAAAACATGTGCTCTTCCTAATACATGGAAAACAGTATTAGATACACATTTGTTTACATCCACTACAAATATGTGCAGAACTACTTATGGTCTTGGATCTGCTTCTTTTTCTAGCTTCAACTCTGAATTTCCTAGTATCCCCTGTTCTAAAAGGAGCCATTTCCAGATGCCGAAGTATCTTCTTTTACATACAGACATTTATAACCAATCATCTATTAAGCAGAACAATTTTTATGATCTTAAGCTCTTAATAATTTTCTAAATATTAGTTCCTTCCAAAAATCTTCTCAGACCCTCCATTAACTGGTCAGATAGACTTCTGTTGCCTAACCGTAGCCTGCTCTCCATGCAGTTTTTAAAATCTCATCATTTCTTGTCCATCACTTCATTCCCAGCATTTAGCATAGTTATTTGACTTAAAACATGCCAAATAATAAAATAACTTTGAGAAAATTCATAAACATTATCAGTTTCCTTATGTGTAATTTTACTCTTATACTACATTATCAATAAGGTTAACTGTTAGTATTGTAAATGACTAAAGAATATAGTTTAGTGTGTCACATAACTAGAACACAACTCTCTTCCTTTCTTTAATATTAAAATAATCCCCTCCATTCATATAATTAATTTAATGTTTTAAAGGTTTAATTATCCTCTCAAAGCCAAATCCACCAATTACAACTAGTTTACCAAGTCTAGATCACCATGTTTATCCATTCTTAAATGATTACATTGAAATAATTATGTATATATCCTTGATACTGTCTCTCGACTGCCAGAGATCAAAATAGTTATTGTATGGTTCTGTAAAGGCAAGTTTACTGACTTTCCCTAGCCTCTGTACTTCTTTAATATGTGCTTAGAAATTGGAAATCAGCATCTTGAACAGAGGTCTGAAAGGAGCCCAGGTGCCATGGTTGATCCTGAACTGGGATGTTGACATCGAGGTCAAATGTTTGAAACCACCAGGTGCTCTGTGCGAGACAGAGGAGATTTTATGCTCCTGTAAAAATTTACAGACTGGGAAATACATCCTACCAGTTCTACTATATCTGATAGCGGGTCTCTGAGTCAGACTGGACTTGATGGCAGTGAATGAGCTTAGCCGTCCTAACCAGATGGTTACTAATCATAATCTTTCCCTTCATGATTTTCAATCCACCTTTATATTTTATTCAAAGTATTATTAATCAATGTATTTTGATTCATAATAGGCTAAGAAGTTAGTACTTTGTACTCTGAAGTAGTGGTTTTTAGCTTTTTAATACCAGAGACCCTTATCAACTATTACGAACACTGTAGAACTACTCTGTAGCGGAATGCATCGACTTCTACATCGATTTCCCACAAGCTCTGGCCGGCTTGCCTTGTTTCTAAGGACTCAGCAGAGATGCGATAACCACAAAACTGGGATCTCTGCTTGAACTGTATCCTTGGCCACACTTTTAGTAGCTCAATGAGCATGCCAGTGACTGCCATGTCCACAGAGACAGCATGCTTCCCTTTGCATTGTTTGTCTGTCTTCCTTTGAGACGGAGGAAGGGAGTTAAAGGTGGAATGAGGAGTGCAGAGACAATAATGCAAAATCCCTGCCCCCCTCTGAAGCTGAAGATATTTTAAAAAGTAAATTATAAGAATGGGGTCTATAGGAAACTATACTATAACTCTCTATTTGGTTTGCTATCTTTCATCTGAATATTAGGAAAGCAAGATATTCATGTCAAAGGAAAACTCTTGATAAAGCTTTTAGGACTTTCCTTAATGCACTCCCACCTCATCAGTTTGGCTCTTTGCTCTGAAGCTGAAAATAGCTAACGAATGGCTTCCTAGCACCGTTTGAGTTCTATTGTATTTCTGTTCTGCTGGCTGGTGTGTGTGATATAGAGGGATGACATCATGTCTTTTAACTCTTCCTCTCATTAAGAAACTTATTTTAAGTTTTTCTTCATCAGGGATACTTTGTTTCCTCCTAGCCACAATCCAGATATCAGAGAATTGAAATACAAATACAAACAAAAGTAAGTGGTAAAAAGGTAAACTATCTGGGATAAATATTCAAAATCGATATGAACATGCACATGAAAGCACAGGAATATGTTTGGGTGTATATGCATAGATAGCCCTGCTAGTTCTACTGAATTTTCCCAATGTTAGAATCAGTTTGAACTTCTAACTTAGGGAATCCTGAAGAGTTCAAAAACATACCACGTGGGGCAGTTCAGGGAGATACATTTTAGGAGGAATACGTTTTCTAGATAACAAAAGAGAGGTTCAGTTGACACTATTTTGGATCCGTGGGAATGTGGGAAAGATCGAGTCTCTCGAAGCCTCAGGTTCTGTGGAGTGCGCAGGCCAAAAGAGAAGGCTTGTGAGTGACTTTCTTTGACAAAGCTATGTGAAACATCCCATAGAACTTGTGAAGATGGAGAAACAAACAAGCCTTTGTCCTTAAGGAGTTTATACTACATGTAGAGGGTAAGAGCAAGAGTACACATAAATAATTCTAGCAGAACGGAATCTTTGACTTTGAAAAAGAGCTATAACTGTGATATGCTGTGTCACCTGAAGCAGCACATTCTATAACATTTCTGCACAAAAAATGGCTTTACGTCAACAAATAATTATATATCAAAAAGACATCTCAGCTAAGTCCAATTAACATTCCGTGCCTCTTCTGTGTCTCTGCAGGCTCCTATCGTGCCAGGCTGGTGACAGGAAACTGTACAGGCCGTGGTGGGGTAGAGTCTTGCATATCCAAGGCTGGGGGACTATGGCAGGCACTGGCAGCTGTAAGTGTTGGGAGGGCCACATGGAGCCCTCCAGGAGGCAAATTCCCAGAAAGCAGGAGAGAGATGTCGTAGAGAGAGGGAGAGGTCCCCAGTTTCTTTTTTTTCTCTCTTTAAATCCTTTTATTGATGGCTCATACAACTCTTATCACGATCCATACATACGTCCATTGTGTGTCAAGCGCATCTGTACATCTGCTGCCCTCATCATTCTCATATTTGCTTTCTAGCTAAGCCCTTGACATTAGCTCCTCATGGTCCCCCTTCCTCTGCAACCCCCCCAACCCGTGATAATTTATAAATTATTTTTACTTTTTGATGTCTTACACTGTGCGATGTCTCCCTTCACTCACTTCCCCACTGTCTCTACCCCAGGGAGGAGGTTATATATAGATCCTTATAATTGGTTCCCCCTTTTAACCTCCCTCCCCCCAGGAAACAGGAGAGAATACCTGAAGGATTTGGTCTTGTGTTTTATTAACTATGCAAAAGCCTTTAACTGGTTGGATCCTAATAAACTATGGATAATATTTACTTGTTCTCCACATAGTCCAGTGTTCTTTCAATATTTTTCACAAATACTCTAATTCAAATGCACCAATTCTCCTGTAAATCTTTCTCATTCATTGTCCAACTCTCACAGGTATTTGAAGTGATTGAAAACACCATGCTTTGAATAAGGAACCTTAATTCTCAAACTGGTGTCTCTGCTCTTTAAAATTTAAAGCGGTCTTGTCCATGACAGATAATTATTTTATTTATTTATTTTTTGTTTGTTTTGGGCATCACTACCCTCAGGTGGTGGGAGTAGGAGGCCCAGCCTTTGCTCCGTGGAGCTGGAATCAAACCTCCATCCCAGTGGGCCGCAGTCCCACGCACAACCACTACGCCACCGGGGCTCAGCCCTGATAGATAATTATTTAAAAAATAAAATGTATTGTCACTACAGTAATCTGAAATCAACTAGATGAATTGACACAGTGGCTGCAACCTTAGTAGAGTTGTATATCACATAAATGGTAAGGGAAAATGCATGATGGGAGCCATTGACTTCCTTGCCCTGAAAGTAGGCCAGGAGTAACCTTAAATCGCATCTAAACGAGAGCATATTTCCATGATTAGGAGATCCCTTCACCTGTTCATCCATCCATGCACCCAGGTATGTATCTAAGGACCAATATACTTTAAAATTCTTCTGTCTACCATGTATGCATGCTAATGATGAATGTTTATAATGTATAAAAGTAAGCAAAAAAGTTTTGCCATTTTAAACCAGAAATGTGAGTGATATTTATCACCATTGGCTTTTCTTGTCTATTTTAAAGTTAATTTCTCATATCACTTTTAAACTTTTGCTTGATTGTAAATAATGTCATATCAGGCTCATTATATATATATATTTTTGGAGTAAAAGGCAAAGTCTTATGCTTTGTTTCCCCTCAATTTTGACAACATGTATTCACTGACCCCGTTTTAAGTCCCTAGACCAGAGTTCTAGTCCAATGAAAATATTTTCCTAATTTTTTATTTGACCATAGTAATCCCCACTCTCAGCACTATTTCTTTTCCAAGTGTTTATGGCTTTTGTTTTCAAATTTACTTTTACCTCTGTTGGCACTTCTACCTCTGAGTAGGTAGAACCAGTTAGTTGGCTTTAGATGTCAGTAGTAATGTTTTAAAGTATATAAATATATGACTGTATTACGTAATTTCTAAAAGCTCAGAAGTGATTAAATTCTACTTTGTTTCAATTTTAATACCTCTCAATTATAATTAATTATGATGATCTTTGGCTAAATTAGAAGCAATAGGTATCTCTGCAGGAAAGGAAAAGGGTAAGGGCACCTCACAAAGTGCCCTGTAGGTAACCCCAACCTAATTTAAAGCACACTAGATAGGTAGCAAGAGACCCTGATAAAAATGGCAGGTGATTCTCTAAGCAGAATAAAAGTAGCAGTTGTATCCCTGCCCAGACACAGTAAATTTGTGTGAGCCTGGTGCTTTTCATTAGGCAATCAATAATATATTTTATTGGTTCCAGAACACTGCACAAAACTCAGTAGAAGTAATCTCTCTCCACTATTTTGAGTGTGAACACTACAATTAACCAAAGGAAAAAAGTAAATTAGTTTTCCTAAAAACTGGAGGTTTTCTTAGGTGTAAATGCCCAATTACAAATTAGCAAGCTGTGCATAATCAGATTACAGAAATAAATCAGTCTTGAAGCAGCAAGCACTTCATTTGTAAAAATCTGGAGAGCATAAAGTTAAAGTCGCATAACTTTTCAACTGCTAGTTGGGCTATAAATAATAATATTTCTTACTGTGTGATAAAAAATTGCAGACACTTTGAAGTAAGGTATACATCAAATTGAAATAGTTTTCATATATTTGAACTTCAAATCCTTTGCTACAAACTGCTCTACTTTATATTATACTAATAAGATCCCATTATGCAGCATGGCATATAATTTATACAGTGATTTCTAATTTTATTTTATATAATAACATACCATTAAATATTGCATAGATAGCGGGGCTGAACGCCAGTGGTGTAAGTGGTTGATTCCGGGACTGTGGCCCGTGGGCTGGATGGTTCAAATCTAGTGGCGGCTCTCAGCGCTGGGTAGCTCCCACGACCACCAGAGGGCAGTGATGCCTAAAAAGCAAAAGCAAAAACAAAAAAATATATTGCATAGATATCATGATCCGTGAACCAGATGGGTGGGCACAGTGGCTGCAATAGGTTCAAGCATCGCGACTATTGCTCTACCAGCCCAGGACAAGACAGTGCTTCGCTCTGCTGTGCACAGATAGGGTCGCTAAGAGTTGGGGCTGACGGGATAGCGCCATGTAGCACCAACAATATTGGGCCTGTTTGGGCCATTGTTTATTCATATTTTACCATTCATACAAACATAAGGCTCACTAACTATTTGTTTGTGATTTTACATCCAGAAAAAATCTTAAAACAAAACTTAAAACGTTTTAGGAAGAATAAATAGGGAGCATAATTATTTCCCCTTACTACCTAATATTGCCATTTAAGCCCCGAATTTCTCCCCAAGCACAGATTCTCTTCAATACTTGATGGCATTCTCTTGGGGCAGGTGTTGTTCTCCTCACTTGAGGGACCTTCCAGTGACTTTGCTTCTCCCGACCCCATTCTCCTGTTGAGGTCCATACAGTATTCTTATGCTTCCAAAGATGTTGTTTGCATTTTTATTCAGTAAGCTCTTCATTTTTAGAAACTCTTCAGAAATCCATCTAGGTTCAGTATCAGGGCAGGAGACTGAAAAAAATTAAAACAAAACACATACATACATATATATATATATATATGTGTTAGGCATTTTATCTTTTAAAAATCATTTTATTGGCTTGTACAACTCATCAAATTTCACACATTCATCTAATGGGTAAAGACTTGTACACTTGTTTCCCTCATTTTATTGGCTTGTACAACTCTTATCAAAATCCACACATATATCGATTGGGTCAAGAACTTTCGTGTGTTTGTTTTCCTAATCATTCTCAAAACAGTTGCTTTCTTCTTGAGCCCCTGGTATCCTTACCTTATTTTCCTGCTACTTCCCTGTCACTCTCCATAAACCACGGATAATTTATAAATTATTACTGTGGTGTCATATCTTATACCATTCAACATGTCCCTTCACCCTCTTCCCTGCTGTCTGTCCCCCACGGGAGATTTTATATGTGGATAGGCATTTTATATCTTTACCACCACCCCCATTTGACCCATCATAAAAATGTATAGGTCAATTAAGAGAGTTGATTAAAAGAGCACAAAAACCGTGGAAATCAACCATATCAAGTTTCATAGCATCAGAGTCACTCATTTGGGATCTGGGCATTTCTGTAGGATGGATGAATGAAGCCAGAGGGCAGCCGATGCCTGTGCCCACACTCAAAGCCTTAGACTGGAGCTGCAGACTCTGCTACAGAGAGAGAGAGATGTTTCCATTGAACAAGTTAAAGAGGGAGAGGTTCCGAGGAAGCCCATGTGTCTATGAAAAAGTAAGAAAGATTGGAAACAGTCTTAGTCTTAAAAATCCTTTCAGTTAGTTAACTAGCTGATTATGTTTCTAGAAAATAAAACCTTTCAGAAGAAATTTCTGAAAAGAGAATTTGAAGGGGTGGGGGCAGAAATAGTAACAATAGTAACAAGAAAGAAAAAAATATAGATAAAAGTGGTAAGAGAAAATTGTTAGAGGTATCTCACAGAATGCTATGTGACATTTTCTAGTGTTTATAAAATTCAGAAGATAACTGAAATAGCTAGAGTGGAAATGTTTACATAAGTCAGAAAAACCAACTAAACATTATGATATACATATATTCATATTACTATGTGGTAATTATTGTGTCTATATGTAAGAAGAATAATTGTTTCATCACAGTGATTTTCATTTGGGCTTGGTTTCATATGTGTCATGATTGTGCATATAGATGTACTTAAAAATTCCTTAATATGAATCTGAAACATATTTGTCTTACTCCATTTTCTTCAATATCACAGTTCAGTACTTTTGTGTGGAAGATGGCGTTTATAAATTGGATTCATTATTCCATCCATATACCAGTTTAATCCAGAGATACTGTGATTCCAGATCCAGATCACACATGTGCGAGCATACTTCTAACAAAATTCATTCAAATGTGTTGCTTGGTTCATTGAGTTGATGTACACAAGTTATCTCAGTAACGTAAGACTGGTCTCAGTCTTATCCTAAAACAATGAAACAAACTCACAGTCCTTGAGCTAACTCAAAGTCATATTGACACTATACAACAGACCGTAACCATTCCTTTGGGTTTCTGAAGCTGTAAATTCTTGATCTTAGGCAACAGGCCAGAAGCAATGATGTAAATTCTTTTTAGGCAGCAGCAAGCCTCATCTTTTTCCCATTGAGATGTTGGTGGCTTTGAACTGCTGGCCTTGCAATTTTAAGTCCAATATAAGACCCACTATACCACCAAGGTTCTTATTATCCTGCTTAGAGTGCTTTAAAAAAAGGAATACTTTTGTGCAATGGGAATAAAGCAATTTTTAGGTTAGAGCTGTGTGTTAGGGTAGACTAGAGAAACAAATGCATAGACATATATATGTGTATAAGTGAGAACTTTCTATACAAGAGCAATTGAATGTTGAGAAAACATCCCAGTCCAGTCCAGATCAAGTCCATAAGTCCAATATTAGCTCTTATGACCAATACCCATCTATAAAGTACTCTCACAAAGCACTTGCAATGATGCTAAATTCAGGGAGATACAGACCACTGGGTACATAGTCTTGTGGATCCAGTAGTGTTGGAAGCATTTCAGTGCTGCAAGGGTCTCCCACTTGATTCCTTCTGCTCCCAGGGTCTCTCAGGGAGAGAGTAGAAAGACAGTCTCCCATGTCCAAGGAAGAAATACTGAACTTCACAGAAATATCAGATGGCCATGCCTACAGAGAGGTCTCATTGACTATATATATGATGACTGACAGGCTAGACTCGATCCCTTCACTCTTAATCCTCTCAAATTGACAAGCAAATATATAACTGCCACAAGCTAGTAGCAAACCTTTCATAAAAATCAAGTGAACATCTTTGCAAGTGATTGAAATTTTCCAACAAATGTATAGAAGAGAGAAGATGTTAACTTTGATGAATGAAGAACTTGAAGCTGGAATTCAGAAACTGGCAGATGAATGTGCTTACGATTGATCCCATAGCTGTAGAGCTATTGGGAGTTCACTTGGTCCAGAGTTGTAAATTGTAAGTGAATACCATCAGCATGCTTTCAGTTCAATCAGTGCCAAAAGTATACAGATATCAAAGCAAATTAAAGTTGAAGATAATTTTCAAGAACAAACCATAGCGGAAATAAGTATTGGATTTACCAATATTATCCAGAGCCGAAGGTTCAGTCCAAAAGAATCTACTGAAAAGGTTTACAGGGCCATTTAAATTTAAGAGAGAGAAAGAGATTAAGACGATTATGGCAATTGATTTTTAATATCCCAAAGAGATCATCCTGAAAGATTTGCTTGAAGGACATAAGATGATCATGAAGGCATTGTTGAGGCAAAGGTCAAGAAAGTTGCAGTTAAGAATTTTTTTCTATCACAGCAAGAATTTTTCTATAAGAATTTCCTTAGGATAATTTGCTCCATTTGCACTATGCTCTTGATCTTTGCTTATGTAGACTCCATTTTGCTTTCTTTTACAAAAAGAGAATCATTTGGCACCCAAATTCTTATCTTGATGTGGCTATCTGTCAACCAAAAAGTGTGGCGCTGTTAAAGGAAGGTTTAGAGGACTGGAGACACTCTCCAGAAAGGTGAGATCTTGTTATAAGATGTCATGGCCCAGTGGCAAGATATTTTAATATTATTTATGTAATAAAATACTTATTAAATTTTTCACTTTATTTAATAATATATAAAGATTATTGAAGCAGCTGAAAATGGTGCTGTATTGTTGCACTCCCTGCTAAAGAGTTAGTAAGAACTGAGATATATTTCAGAAAGAACATCACATAAACCAGCTTCTTCTAACAGATTCAAATTCATAGCATCTCCATTGGGCAGTTTCGTAGGCTGTCACTCGTTACAGAAGCAAACAGCCTCATCTTTCTGCCACATCATGGTGGGGGTGGGTGGATTCCAACTGCAGACCTCATGGCTAGCAGCTGGACACTTGCCCCACTCTGCCCAAAGAGGCTCCTTAGAAAGAACATAAAAGTCAATGGTTCACAAAGTAAAGGAATTTCTCTTGATAGAAAAAATTTAAAGACACTATTTTATGCAAAAATGGAAATGAGAGTCCATGTTCTATAGGGCATTAGTTATAAGGGAAAAATTGTGTGATGTGAGACATCCATTATTACCCAGTCCTGATACCAGGCAATGATCGAACTCTAAACTTGGGCAAGGGAGAGCCCATTCCCTCAATTAGCAAATTCTCATCTCTCATCTGTCACTGTATGTTTCTCTGTCTACTCATATGTGTGGGAGTAAGGGGAGTAAGCATGAATTATGATCGCTAGTTAGAGTTCTTTATTCATTTTATAGAAAATGCCTTATCCTTTACAGTATGATAAGGGGAGACCACAAGTTGTAGAGCCTCTGAAGATAATTGCTTTATTATGGGTGATGATTTCTATGCATAAAGAATTTCTTACCTCACTAATGGTGCACAAAAGTTTTTATGCAACAAATTCCAAATAACTAATGATTATGATATAAAAAGCCAACTGATGTATTAAAAAGATTTCCTTGGGTAAGTGAGATAAAAGAAATTTTCCTTAAAGTAACTGATTTATAATTCAGAAAAAAAGTTGATTGTGCAATTTTCTGAGTTCTCGAAATTTAAGATTTTTTAATCCTCATTTTAAACACATCATACCTTAGCTCATAGTTTGACACCTCTAACAACCACAGCAAAAACTGTGATCTTGAAGGAGGTGGAGGAGGGGTGGGGGGGTGCAGTTGGACCCCACCGTCATAGTGCTGGAGCTGAAACCCTAAGGTTTCAGTCTTGGAAACACTATGGGCCCTTCTCTGTCCTGCTGCACCCCTGTGAGTCAGAATCAACTCGATGGTTTAAATGGAATTCTATTCTTCATGATTACATACACGTACTATTTCTTCAATTTGGCTGTATTCCTTTTCTGAGCAGGTTGGACGGTTTTGCTTTTACATGTTAAACCTAGCACACATGGTAGGGAGTTGCACTGAGAAGCAAATTGAAAAAAATATTGAAAAATGATAGAATGTAGAAGATATTGTCTAACAGTTAAAATTTGTCTCATTTAAAAAAAAACAAGAATGATGCACTGGGTTTCTGAGCGGCATGGGGAAGGCCCTTATGTGCACTATGCAGCTTCCTGATCATCTTCACTTCTGAAACTTAAAACAGGAAACCCAAACCAAGCCAAAACAGCAACAAAAACAAACCCAAACTTTGAAATATAATGCTTTTCCATCTGCAGAGTAGTATCTCATAAGAGAAAATACAAATGCCTCTTCAGAAATTGTCTTTTTAAAAAACTTATATACCAGAAACTAAAGTCTCATGAACTTAGTTTGCAAGTGTAATGGTTACTTTAAAAAGTCTTCAAGCTGAGGTGCTTTGAATACATAAACGTGCATTAGCCAACTAAACGAATGTACAGTGTCTGTTTCTACTGTAGACAGGTTGCTAGTGGCTTCGAGGAAAGGGTATGTTTAGTTCACTATCTATGCAATTGATACGTCAAGTTTGCCTGGCTGTGATTTTAAACAAGAGTTATCTTATAACAGTTCATACAGGCAAAAAGGCTAACAACTTCCACATTCTGTTTTCTGTGGTGGAATTTTCCCCCTGAATATCCTCGGGCCACTGTTCTTGTTTATTTCTGCAAAAACAAGATTATTTTAGGTTGTGAGAGAAGAAAAGCTTCACTTAATGAACATCATTTGGAGAATACTGTTGCAAGGTGTTTGATGTCGATTGATTGTAAACGTTTCCGTTGTTCACCAGAGGCTACAGACTCACACACAGCTCCACACATGCGCATCTAAACGACTCCATGAGCCGCTGATTGTTCTAACCACTTTGGATGGAGCAAGCCAATTGCAGTTAATTTCACATTGCTCAATAAACATTTTGTAGAAAATTCAGGCAATTGTTTAAACGCTCAGAAATTTGAGAATCCATGGTTTTAATCCATGCTTCTTCAGTTTCTAAATGAGTAACATTCGGGAAAAGTAACTTGGGAAAAAGATAGTGATAATCCTCTTAGATTGATATGAAAATTAAATAAGCTGTTAATTAACTGGAACTATTTGAATTGTTAAGTACTGTTCATGATTTTTGGTATAGATATTAATATCTTTAGCAGCTGAGATCTAAACTACAAGGTCTTGTAGAGAGAGACAGGATGTCCAGGTGATCAGAGATAAGAGACAATAAAAAATAGCCAGTCAGATAGAAAATGGTAAATAAAGAGGAAAACACTAGAAAACATTGTTGAGAGAGTATTACTCTCATCAGACCCTATGTTTGCAATATAACTCTTCACACAAGGTTTTGATCCTCACAGATGCTGCTTTATTTTTGAACAAGTGTTTCTCTGATAAACGTGAACATAGGTCTTCAGATTAAAGAAGCCCATGTGTGGAAACCATGTACTCATCCTGTTAAAGACACGAAAGCTTTTCAGAGAAGAATACCTACTTGCTTTCTTTGGTTTCTTTTCTTTCTTTTACACATTCAACTTGCTCTGCAAGGATAAACAAAAAATAAAACATCTATCTAAAAAGAACAGAAAATGTGACTCCTAACTAAAAAAGAAAAAAGAGCACCTACCTAAAAGAATGTATTTAAAATATTAATATTTCCTTATGAAGTCAAATACAATTGAATGAGGAAATCCATCTTGAATTTTGTACTGTCATTTAAAATCAATCAATCAAACAAACAAACAAACAAACTTACTGTCATTGACTAGATGAGGACTCAGAGTTACCCTAAAAGACAGGGGAGAGTTTCTCCCCTGGATGTCCCTAAATGTAACTCCTCATTGGAGTATAAAGCCTCACCTTTCTTCTGCAGAGCAGCTGGCAGTTTAGAACTGCTAATCTTGCAGTTAGCAGCCAATCCTTAACCATTAAGCCACCAGGGTTCTTAGACAATGTTAACCAATGCCTCAAGGGGTCGCCATTCTTTCTAATCCTGCTTTCTAGTATAAACATAATATAACTACCCTTACTTGACATAAATTTTTCCTGGAAAACTAATCTTCCATAAATTACCCTATTTTGCAGACCATAAGATGCACTTGACCATAAGACACACCCAGTTTTTAAAGCAGGAAAACAAGAAAAATAATTCTGAATCAAATCGTATTGCTATACTAAAATGTTCTGTTGTACTACACCTTTGGACCATAAGAAGCACCCTTGTTTCCTCCCCATTTTAGGGGAAAATAAAGTGCATCAATATGGTCCAAATAATACAATTTTTTTCTAGCTTGATAGATACCTTTTAGTACTATATCATGTGCTTTCTCACCTTTAAGCTAATGAAAATTATTAATCTGCTCTTAAGTGCCGAAGACTTATTATGAAACTATATTATTTTGTTGAGGTTGGAAAATAGGTCAGGATGTGTCTTAAATTCTTAGTCTCTCATTATTTCAGAATTAACTAATGGGCTCAAAGAACACAATTTGTAAGGGCGGCGCATGGAACATGCAATATTTCCTTCGCTTATTCATAGGGCTGGCTGCTGACAGTCTGAACCAACTTTCAGCATGTAGCCAACAACATGCGATCATTCATTTATGGGTAGTTAACCATGAAATCATCTATCATCTTTCAAGAGAATTTCCCTTGTTTTTTGAAAAAAATATGCTGCATGCTCCTTTTGAAAAGTATTGTCAATTGTTATTAATTGATAATACCATAAAACTCTAGGTCATTGTTAATAATTGTGGAGGGAGCATTTTTGGTTACTCTAGCCCTATGTGTTATTGATTCAAGTACCAATTTTCCATATATCTAATTATTGATCCACATTTCTTATAAATCAAATTTGAATTAGACTGCTTCTATGTCACTGAGGAGAAATCTCTTAATATGGCTATTCTATTCATGTCTCTGTAACTCCCTCCAAAAGATTGGGGGAGGGGTGGCATGCATATAGGGTATGTGAAACTCTGCCAGAGGAGTTGCCTCAACTTTCTGTATGATTCCCCTGGCTACGTAACAGTTAACTTGGAAGCGGAGAAACTTCCTAAACCCCTCCAAGAAGAAGAGCCACCAGAAGACATGCTGAAGGTCACTATCTGCCCAAGGCGCCTGAGGCCTAGGCGAGAGACACTAAGGGCTGCATGGCAGACTGTGGAACTGAGTGAGTGTGGCTGGTGGAGATCAGAGACGGAGTCAGGGACCCCTAGAGACAGTGAGTGAGAGAGGCCAGGCGGCCTCCCAGGCCCAAGGATGGAGGCGCCCAAATATCACAGGCTTGAGAGGCTAAGAAAGAGAGAGAGAGAGAGAGAGAGAGAGAAAGAGAGAGAGAGAGAGAGAGAGAGAGAAAAGACTTGGCTACTTTGTTAGGAGAGGTGTTGCTGTAGACAAGTGACTGTATCTTGAAGGCTTTCTGATCCTGGCTTGTGGTAACCCTTTAACTTCCTTATCAAATTGCCTTCCTCAAGAGTGCTGTCTGTGAGTTCTGAGTCCTGTATGGCCATTGCAATGACTTACTGACAAGGTGTGTGTCAGGGGAGGAGCAGTTGGTATCAGAGTAGGGTAAAGGAAGGATAGGCAAGAGGCTTGTCTGAACTCTGCCTGGTGGCCCTTGGCTTTGGGCTGCTGTGAAGATGGATTCATCTTCTCCTTCCTGAAGCCAAAGGAGGTAATATATGGCCAGTTTTTTTTAAACTTTTGTCTTTTTTGGCTTGATGCTCTCTCTCAACAATTTGATTGAGATATAATTTGTGTACTGTACAATTTGCTCACAGTTGGAATTCGGCTGGTTTGTAATGGTTTGTCAGAACCAATGTCCAATTATTTTCTGCTATTCTGTGCTTTCCATGGGATTGAACTGATTTCAGCAATATCTCTTATCCCACGTCCACTTCTGAATAAGACCTGCACCTCTAGCACCTGCCTGTCAAAGTACTGCTGCAACCCAGGTTGGACAATCTTCAGCAACATTTTACCTGAGTGTGAAATTAATGATGTTGTTTGATGTTTGCTCATTCTTTTAGGTTATTATTTTTTTTGGAATGGATTAAATTATGGATCTTTTCCAGTCACTTGGTGAAGTAGCTGTCTTCTGAAATTTCTTCGTATAGATGATTGAATGCTCCCACTATTTCTCTCGTTTGTTAGAGCATTTCACCCAGTATTCCATCAATCCCTCGAGTATTGTTTTTGGCTCATGCTTTCAGTGGTAGCTGGACTACTGTCAATCGTGTTGGTTCTTGGTCATACGCTCCCTCTTGAAATGATCTTCACTAAGTGCCTCCAGGCATTTTCTTTTCTAACAAGCAAGGTCATCTGTGTATCACGTAGTGCTAATGGGTCTTCCTGCAGTCCTGATGCTTCAATGTCTGTAAGTCGATGGGGAAATACATTGGTTCTGTCAAGTAGCTAGGAATCAAATCGAATAGGTTGCACAGCAGAAGAGCAACAGCGTGTGCCCCAAACAGGGAGGGCATTTAATAGTTATTGAAAGACATGAATGACTATCAAGTTACCTACAAATTACATTTAATGAGACACACTACAACTACTTAGGAAACAGCTCCTTTGAATATAAAAATTACTGAAGAATTATTTGCTTAAATTCTAACATAGACTTTGATTTACTTTTTTATATCTAGGATATATTGTCAAACCCCCTTATACTTAAGGGGTGGAATTAGATTCTGGGGAGGGTAAGTTTGAAAGAGGAGCATCTTAAATGGTGTGATGAAATAGCAATAAAGATTAGCTGCTCAATGTATTTGCTTTGCCATTCTCCATTACCATTGTTCAAATATTTATTTTAATTATTAGTAATTGGGATTTAATACATAGAACATATTGTTCCACAGCTCATCATGATATGCAGTATTGTGCGATTACTGCTGCAATATGAATCCAAACATTCCTTTTCTTCCTGGTCTCACTGGGATGGCCTCCCTTTGACCACTTCCCCCGTGGCCACTGTAAACCTCCGCACCCCCAGCTCCCAGAAACCCTCATTCTTCTAGCTGCTCCTGTAGGTTCATGCATCATCATGGGTTTATATGGAAAGACAGAAGAACCTATAGCACATATAGAACATATAGAGGGTAATTCCCAAACAGCTACACTAAAGTACCTCTAGATGAGAAGCTAGACTGAAGAGGAAGAAAAAGAACTCTATACACAGGATTGTTCCACGGTCTCCCGAAAGAAGGGGTAAATGCTTCATGTGGTGGCGTGACAGAAGACAAGCAGAGTGGGTAGAAACAGCCAGCCATCGCAGCCAATTCTGGTTACATGGTGTGTGTAAAATTGTGGCTAATTTTTATCTGCTTTGTCTTTAAATATTTTTTATACATTCTAATGCTAGTTATTCCTTTATTTCCATAGGGAATAGATTGCTACTATATGTGTGTGTTTTCTATGCATGTATCTAAGGTAATATACACTGTTCACAATATTTTCAGAGCTAGGTAGCTTTTATGTACTAGTAGGTAATAAATGGATGAATGATGTGAGTACAGTTTATGAGGACACATATTTATTATTTTAACAATGAAAACAGAAAGGAAGAGCAAAAAGAGTATTAGAATAAGAATCCAAAGGTTTCAGTTCCATTTAATATGCTAGTGAAAACCAGCCAATGAAAGCCTTATGAACCTTATAATGGAACATTGTCCGATTTGCCATCTATTATAAGTGCATGATTCCTGCCATGGCACATGGAGTTGCCATGTATCAAGGATGACTTTATTGCAGTTCCAATAATAACTGAAGTATATTTTACTCATCAGTAATTCGACAATTTAAAACAATGCAGGCTTTCAATCCAGCAATTTCATTTGAGGAATAAATGCCTTTTTTTGAACTACTTTACTCAGGTGCATTGGTAATATGGATGTTTATTATATTTATTATAAATTATTTAAGAAGGTATAGGAATAAAATGTATATACCGGTAAATCATATTTCCAAACAATATTTTCTGATATGATAATG
>PVJH01015380.1:0-54440 GCA_004026705.1 Nesogale talazaci
TTAGAGTTAAAACGAAGAATAAACTCATATGAAAACTCAGAAAAATAATAATCTATTCATGAAGCAATTAATAAGTCAGGGGAAAAAATAAAAGGTCAAAATGGATATCAGAAGAGACTCTGAAACCTGTTCTTAATCATAGAGTAGGTCAAAAGAATAATGAAGTCAAAGAACTGAACAAAAAATTTCAAAGACAAACTCAAGAAGACAAAATAAAAGATTATAATAAAATATGCAAAGACACAGTTAGAAAACAAAAAGGGGGAAGTAAATTTAACATATCTTACACTGAAAATCTCAAGGAAAAATGCAAGTCTTGAGTTACAATATTGAAAGATTTCATTGGAAAAAGCTAAATGATGCCTGGGTCATCGAAAGAAGTTAAAAAGAATACATAGAGTCACTGTACAAGAAGAATTGGTGGGCATCCAACCACTTCAAGAGGTACTAAATATATAAGGAACAGTATGTGTTAGTCTGGGTAGAATAGAGAAACAAATCCATAGACATGCAAATGAAAATAGAAAGAGGTTTATATATAAGAGCAGTTGAACATTGAGAAAACATCCCAGTCCAGTCCAGTAAAAGGTAATAAGTCCAATATTAATCTCTATGCCCAATACCAATCTATAAAGTTCTCTTCAGACTCATGAAGCACATGCAATGACACCAAGAAAATTGCAGGCCAGTGGGAGCAGAGTCTTGTGCATCCAGGGGCAGTAGAAGCATCTCAGCACTGGCAGGTGACTCCCTGTGGCTCCTCCAATTTCCAGGGTTCAGGATCAATCAGCATGATGCCATATGTCTTGTCAGCTGTAATGTCTCCCAGGGAATGAGAAGAGAGATGGTGTTTCCTGCCTCCCAGAAGGAATTCCCACATTTCCCAGAATTCTCAGAGGAGGCCAGGCCCACACAGAGGTCTCATTGGTTATCTCCTGATTGACAAGCCACACTTCAACCCAACACTCCTAATCCTCAAATTGACACCAGATTAGGTGACTGCCACACAGTAGTTATTGAAGGAAAAAGCTTATGTTGCACTGCAAGCATTAGTCAACAACAAGGATTCAAGAATTGACAGAATACCTATTGAAATGTTTTAACAACCTAGTGATGTTGCGTCAGAAGCACTCACTGGTCTATGGCAAGACTCTTGGAGGACAGCTATTGGCTATATCATGGGAAGAGAACCATATTTGTGCCCATCACAAAAAAATGATATAACAGAATGCTCAAATTATGGAACAATAGCATTGATATCACATATAAGTAAAATTTTGGTGAAGATCGTCCAACAATGCTTGCAGCAGTACGTTGACAGGAAGCTGCCAGATTCAGAAGAGGACATAGAAAAAATATATTATTACTGATGTCAGAAAGATCTTGACCGAAAGCTAAGAATACCAGAAAACATATACTTGTGTTTAATTGAACATACAAGTATATTTGACTGTGGAGATCATAAAAAAACTATTATAGCATTGATAAGAATGGGAATTTCCAAACACTTCATTGTACTCATGTGGAATCAAGAGGTAGTTATGGGAACAAATCAAGAAAACACTGCATGGTTTAAAATCCAGAAAGGTACTTCAGAATTGTGTACTCTCGTCTTATTATTCAAACTGTATGCTCAGCAAATGATCAGAGAAGCTGGGATATATGAAGAAGAATGTGATGTCAGGATTGAAGGAAGGCTTTTTTTTAACAACTTGTGATATGCAGCTGACACAACTTCGCACTCTGAAAGTAAAGAGGGTTTGAAGCACTTGCTGACAAAGATCAAGGAGTTCCATCTTCGTTATGGAGTATAGCTTAATGTCAAGAAAACAAAAATCCTCACTACCAATGGGTAATATTATAAGAGGAAAAAAGAATGAAACTGTCAAAGATATTCATAGTCATAGATTCATAGTCAGTGTTCATGGAAGCAGCAGACATGAGATCAATAGATGCATGGAATTGGGGAATGTGATGCACGAGATTTCGCTAAAGGGTTGAAAAGCTCGGATGCTACTTCAAGGACGAAGATGTGCCTGACACACTTCACAGTATTTTCAATTTCTGCATATGCATGTGTGACTTGGGCATTGAATAAGAAAGAGTAAAGAAAAATGCATGCATTTGAACTCTGATGTTGGTGAAGAATATAGAATGTGCCGTGGACGGTCAAGAACAAATAGATTTGTCTTGAAATTAATTTAGTCAAAATGCTCTTTAGAGAAAAGCATAGTGAGATACATTAAACACTTTGGACATGTTGTTAGGAGAGACCAGTTGGGAAAGGATATCATGCTTGGTAAAGTAGAGGTGCCTCGAAAGAGTGAAAGCCCCTCAAGTCTACGGATTGACACAAAGACTACAACAATGGGCTCGAACACAGTTATGACACTGGTGCAGGACTGGGCAGTGTATCACTCATTCTGTGTACATCCATAAGGCGGAGCAACAAAAACTGCAGTGTCGGAGCAACTGTAGTGTACAGAGTTGGGAAAATCCACTCTCACTCTCTCTTCCATAGGGTACCAGTTCTTCTTGGTCGTTATCTGTGACAGAGTATCCTTAGAGACTGGCTTGAAATGCAAATCCTTAAATTGACCCTCACATAAAACGTCTAAATTGAAAGCTCTTTCTTTTTCCTCTCCATTAAAATAAAAAGATAGATTGGGGGGGGGGGTTGGGGGGTGGCTAATCGTAAAAGTTTTTTTAAAAATAGAATTTAAAACAACATTAAAAAAAGAAATTACATAAGAATAAGCCACCTACAAACAAAAATACATGAATTGTTGACTTGTGCAGATTAGATTTTTAAGTGATGGGACACAAATAATAGGATTGGTGGTAGGATAATGCTGTCAAAAACAAACATTCATATAGGTCTATGCATGTCTATCCAATTAATACATGTCATAATACAGCAAGGAGGGCATTGAATATATGGTAGTCACAGGTCACCATTCATTGGGCATCCCCAAGGCAAGAGGTCCAGCAACTACCAGTTCTATAACCTTGGGATAGCAGTCCTTTGCTACTTCTCACACTAGGGAGTTTCAACCTTAATTCCATGGGCTACAGGTGAGTTTGTGGTAAAGCCTACTTCACTTAGGGGAACTTCCACACCAAGTCTTTCTGATTTGGCCCTGCAAGGATGTTGTTCTCCTCAAAAAGGACAAAAATTATTTCACTCAGCCTGGGTTGCCAAGGGCTACAAAGAAACTAGGTCAAAAGTATTCAGTTAGAAACATGGTACTGGGAATATTCTCTCCTGAGATTTTATATAAGTACTGTTACTATTGCTCCTCCCTATTTACCTACCAACAAAATGTAATAGCCTTCTCCAAAATATGTATGCCTCTCACTTGCATCTTGACTTAAATTGTCAGTAAGATACATGTATCTCTCTGGCAGGAATGTCTGTTGACTTGAGGTGACCTTACCACAATTTTAAAGGGCAGTAACAGTAGGGTCTTAAAAAATTCTTGATACAGAGAAGAAACCTGTGTTCTACCTTCCCACATAAATCCTTCATGATCCTACAATTTCTTAATAGGGGTAAATAGTACCAGCTTCTCTATTGTTAGTTACACAAGCCAAAACAGAAGAAAGTTAACTAGGAGAATTGGCTGGGTTCCATTATGATTTCATAGTATATAAATAAATAGACCAAGATATTATAACTATGCTATTCCATATATCTAAATCACACTAGAGAGCATAGAAAGCTTAGGTCTCTAGTACCTTGTGGAAGAACCATAAATTTTGTTGTAGTTGTCTTTGTTTTTTGGGGCATCACTGCCTCTGCTGGTCATGGGCGCTACCCAGTGCTGTTCCTGAGAGCCGCCGCTGGATTTGAACCTCCAAATCCGCGGGCCGCAGTCCCGCACTCAACCACTTACGCCACCGGGGCTCAGTCCAAGAACCATAAATTTTAAAACACTGCAAGTTGATGACAGCACAAGGCTATCAGAATGAAACTTAACTCCTGGATACAAAACATGTCTGTGACATTCATGGCACGCAGCAAGTTGAACAGTGCTAGGGAAGACCCCTTCATTCATGAAGCCCTGGGGAAAGTCTCTGATGTCTGCCTCTCTACCTGTCTGGGTTGTGCTATTGCCATCCCAGTCATAGTAAGAACATATAAGCTAACCCAGCAACTCACTATGATCCTCAACATGTCACATCCTGTTCACCACATAGTCATGAAACTAGGTCAAAAGTATCCAGTTAGAAACATGGTACTGGGAATATTCTCTCCTAATAGTTTATATAAGTCCTGTTATATAAGTACTGTTACTATTGCTCCTCCCTCTTTACCCACCAACAAAATATAATCGCCTTCTCCAAAATATGTATTTGGTCCCTGCACAGGGACCGAGTTGCTCACTGCAAACACCATTATACCTCTGTTGTGGACAGATACCGGTGTCCCTAACAATCATCAGCTCCTACTGTGTTGATCTCTGTGTATTGCATTCTTCCCCTGGAATTTGGACAGGACCTGTGACTTGCATCCAATCTATTTAATACTCCAAAGGCAATGGCATGTATATGATTATATAGGTGTGATTGCATATTATCAAAGTGCCCATCTTGCTGGAGGTTTTGTTTAGTTGCTGACTTTGAACTAAGCAGCTGCATGATTTCTAAGGCTGCTAAGAAAATTTCACATCCTTCGCATTTGATTTTCTGATGAGAACAAAGAACTAACCAATACCCTAGTTATAGCTCCTTGAAACCTTAAACAGTGGAAACAGCCAAGTCATGCCCAGACTCCAGTCCCACAGAAACTGGGCAATAATAGATGTATATTGTTTAAAGCCACTAAGCTTGTAGTAATTTGTTAATGCATCAGTAAAAAAAATAATGCAATCTCTAAAAAGGAAACCCTTTAAAATAGTTTTTAAAATACACAGCATTTTAAAGTATATCTATGGACAATTTACTCTTTATGCAGGGAAAAGATAACATTAATTATCTTACTTGACATTGAGCATGTAAATGTCTATAAAGTCTCAGTATCAGGGATCCAAACTGAAGGATGACAGTCTCAGGATCATTCCATTGTCATCAAGTAAATTATAACTCATAGTGACCCTGTAAGACTGAGTAGAATTGTCCAATAGGGTTTTCAAGACTATAAATCTTAAAGAAACTGACTGGCACGTCTTTCTCCCACAGAGTGACTGGTGGGTTCCAATGACTAACCTTTCAGTCAGCACCCAAGCTCTTAACTGGGTCACCGGGGTCCTAGGATATGTTTAGTGATCTGAGAATGAATAAAATATGGGGAGTTACTGGTTGTGTAGAAAAAGAGGATGAATTAATTCAAATAAATATAATACAAAACTGACAGCAAGGCTGGGCTTGCTACTCCCACCAGGGCAGTGATGCCACAAAAAAAATAATACAAAACTGGAAAAAAATATGTTAGTGACAGAAAAGGTTGTATCACTTGGAAGTTATCATGTGTTTGAACAGTAAATAGTGAAAGAATTTGGCAAGTGACACTATCAGAAAAACAAAGGAAAAGACTCAGTCTAACCTTCCAAGTACAAGAACTTGGATAAATTAAATAATAGTGAGTGCAGGGTGTCTCTGATTTTCTATGATAATGAAGTCTACACTGTAGAGACATCGGTAGCATGGATCCCTGATAATGTTCCATAACTCTACAACTCTCTGGAACATAAAGTAGAGAGATTTTTTTATTTAAATGCTCTTCTTATGTGAGGTGACTTCCAATCTTCTCTGGAGACCTGTCAGAGTGGTCTTTATGCCCAAACAAGATATGGGAAGGTTTGTACCAGCCTTCTCTCGATCTTGCTGATCATTCTTCAATATTTGTCTCCTTCCTTGAAATTCACTCAAAAGTGATAGCCATTTTTTCTCATTTTTCTTCAGCTTATTTCATTTCTTCTCAGCCTGTATACAATCTTTTTCTAAGAAGGGTTAAATACAATCTTCAAATACTCTTTCTGAACTGCTATTTTTTGCCATGATCATTCTAATACAACAAATCTCAGTGGTCACAGTTTTGTTCATGTGATAAGCATAATTTGGTTTCTGCAATAATCATCTGCCACATTAAAGTAAATGTGTTACTTGGAATCTTATTGGTTTATAGCCTTTGTATTTTATTTATTAATTAATTTTATTTTATATCTGTGTTCTAAACCTGATATATTATACCTAGTGCCATGGTTGTGTGTATTTAAGTAAATTAATAATAATGATTAATCAAGTTTAAAGAAATCCATGAAATTGGTTTCTCTTTCAAATGAAGGTCATATATTATTGAATTTTGAAAGTCACTTTTCTAGTTTATTGTTTCCAACAGTGCTTCCAAAGGCCTTTAACAAGCATCATAAAAGTTGTCAGGGTGTAAAATAGGCAATTGTTGGTGAATGAATATCAAAAGCCAAAAACTTCATGAAGCCTATTATAACTCCAGAAGCCATAGCCAGGAGCAATTTTATATTCTTCCATCCCCACAAGAGTCTGAGAAGGTCTAAATGAGCTACCATGTCTATGCATGAGTGCAATCTACAAACTTCATACAAGAGACTTTCATTCACAAAAGCTTGCAGTCTAATTAGTGAAATACATCTATAGCTTGACACACCCAAATGTACAGAAAGTATGAAAACGAAAAAAAATAAAAGATATGGGAGAAATTTTAAAGTCAGTCTCCCTGTGAACTAAAAACGTGCAGTTGTACTGCACATACTGAACAGTTGCTGGGGCTGAAACCAGCGACTTGGTGGCAGCAGATCAGAATCAGTCGAGCAGCAGACAGATGAGCTTCAGTGGCCGAGGGTACTCCGGATGAGGAAACAGCTTCATTTGCAGTTAGAGATGAGAAGAATTTTAGCTGACTAAAGAAAAGTTTTATGTGTGGAAAATTAAGCATTTGGACACAAGCTTAATAAACTCTGTCTCTCTCACCTGCGCTTGAGTCAGTGCTGACGCACAGCGACGCCACAGGACAGGGTAGATCCTATAGACTCATTGAACCCTCTGCGTTTCAGAGCCTGTAACTGATTGTGAGGGGAGAAAGCCTTTTCTTTCTCTCAGAGTGCTTGCAGGCTTCAATCTACCGAGAAAAGCATAACCCCTATGCCTCCAAGACTCCTCAATTTTGAAATAGGGACTAATGAAACCTGTTGAGTGAGTATTTGAGTGATATTATCCTAAATATCACGACATATCAGGCAGTTCAAATCACCATTTTATAACCTTGTCATATATTAGAAAATGGGACAGGGGATGTGGTATATCAAGATAAGCTATGTTATAGTAGCAAATGATCACAAAATATCATCAAATTTCTACAACAGCAGTTATTCATTGAACATAGCATGTGTCAGGTCATGTGATTCCCTTTAAAAGCTGTTCCCCGACAGTGACCTGGCAATTTGAGATGAATCCATTTAGCAGTTTTACAAATTCAGCATTCTTTGCATCCATTAATGAGATGGAAATCACAACTAGCTCACATATGCCCTAATTGTTTTGGTCTTGGATTGATATTTCCTACTGTCACTGCAAAACCCATTTGCAAAAGTCCATTTGCAAAACTACATGTAAACATAAGGAATTCTGGTAGGCATAATAGAGTAAATGAATATTTGCTGAGCAAGATCCAGTAGATGTCCAGTAAAGATTCAAAAAAGAGGGAAAGCCTAGAAAAAGAGGGACAAAAAGAAAACAATTTCCTTCTGAAAACAAGTTTGTGAGACAATATTTTAAAGCAGATGAAGAAATTTAATTCTAAGAACTCATTCATTTACTGCCATTGAGTCGATGCCAACAAAAATAACTTTAAAACAAAGAGAATATCAGTTCCTCTCATATCTGATCAATTTTGTGGCAAATATCAGCAATGGCTTTAAAGTAAGTATATTCCATATGCAAAATGATATTGCCAAATTAATAACTTCCACTTTTAAATTATTAAAAAAGATAAAAAATATTAAAATGGGATTGGTAGCTAAATGATACAGACCTTTAATTTGGGGTAATAAAAGTGATCTGAGATTATGTGTTGTGATGGTTTCCTGACCCTGAATATACAAAAAATCATCTCGTGATACACTTTGAATGAGTAAATTATGTAATGTGTGAATTATAGTTCTGTAAGTCCACTATGAAAGAAAAAAATGATCAACTAGAAATATTAGTAATCTATTCATTATAATTAAGAATACAATGAACAAAGTAGATTAGATATAGTGGAAGAAGTAATTGCAGAAGACATTCTCAAAAAAGACCTGAGAAGATTTCATTTCTAAATAGTTTATAATTTCAGTGCAAAAATGAAGTCAAGAACATCTGTAGACAGTGGAACAATCTCCCCACAGAGGAGCCATAGGGAAGAGATGAGCGAGCCACCAGGGATGTTTCAGTAAAGAATCAATGAAACACACTATATTCCTCTCGTTCCTTGAAGCTTCCTCATCCCACCACAACCATGACCCTAGTGCTGTTTCTCAGTTCAGACTAGACTGGAACATGTACACAAGTATAGACAAGAGATGGGAGCTCAAGACACACAGAATCCAAGAACAAGAGTGGGAATGGTGATACCAGAAGAGTAGGGGGAAGAGGTAGGTAGTTCATTCCAGGAGCTCCATGGAGATCAATGAGTGGGGAAATTTGGGGGCCAGGTAGGGGTATCAAATCTGCCTGTGAATCCTGGAGACAGTTCAGAGAACTTATCTGAACCAGAAGCTGACTTCGACCCCAGAGCCTATACTTCCTACAGACCCTGTTATCTCTATTGAGGCACTCGGCACCACAGGGCAGTCAGACATACTGCCTTAGCAACTCTGCGTAGACCCACCAGCCAGACTCACTCTCTCTCTCTCTCTCTCTCTCTCTCTCTCTCTCTCTCTCTCTCTCATACACACACACACACACGTCTCCACCCAAAGATCCCTGCCCCATCTCTGTGCTCCCCACAGACCTGCCAGCCTGCTGCCCCCTCACCCACTGCCCACACACAGAGACAGGTTCCCATCCTGCCTAGATACTCAGGGCCTGCCAGGCACGAACACCAATCTGGCAGAAACTTCTGCAGCTGGAGAGTACAGACTCAAGACTTTGGGGCTTGCCTACTGCATTCTCCCTTCTCCCTATTCAATCCTTCCCCCTCTCTGTGCTCCAAACAGTAGCGGGCCCTCTCTCCCACCTGTGGGAAATGCCCCTAGACAGGAATGGATCACCCAATCCCCAACCCATTCCCTAAATACACTCCCCTAAGCTCAGACCTACACTTTCCATCAGACCACAGCTTCCACAGCTGCAAAAAGCCCCTAAGGAAATATGAGGGTGGCTGGAGCACAAAACACCGAACAATGTGAGAGGGAAACCTCATCAGGACAATCGTGAAACACAATCTCTCAAGGCAGTTGGCTATAGGCAGCCTACAGAAAAACAAACACCATCCTCCCAAAGTAAGAGCCCAGGGCTCTGAGACACCAGGGAATGGCATCTAGTTCCAATAAATCTAACAAAAAGCATCAAGCTGCTTCCACAGGGTCAAGAAAAGAACAAAATCCAATGCCAGAGGACCACCTGGACCTAATGGCAGTCATGGAAAAGGCAGACGTTGTCCTCCCACAGAAAGAAATCTTCAGAATGTTGCTTAGAGTCATACAGGACATGGGGGAAGCATTACATAAAAAGGTTTAAATAATAGAGGAGATGAAGACTATGCACCAAAGGGAAATACAAGCTCTAAGGGACGAGATAACAAAAACTAATATCAAACTCACAGACTTTTCCCAGTGAATGGAGGGGGCATAAAGCCTCACCAATGACCTAGAGGACTCACAAAAAGAATTTAATAAACATAAGAAAAATTCGAACAAGTCCATCAGAGAAGCTGATGAAACTCTCAAGAGCTATGCCTAATTATATAAGAAGGAACAACCTCAGAATTATTGGGTTACTGGAGGAATGCACATTAAGGAAAACATCCAAAATAGTGATTGCATGCTTGGAGGTAAATTTCCCTAGCTTAATGAATGAAAACCATGCAAACATCCAGGATGCAGAAAGAATGTCAGCTATACTGAATCCCAAGAAGAAGTCACTAAGATATATAGTTGTTAAACTATGAGGAAAAGGAGAAAACTATAAGAGCATCTAAGAAAAAACAGGCAATCAGAAATAAAGGCAAACAGAAAGAATTTGCTCAGACTTCTCAGGGGGAAATATAAATAAAATGAGATTGTTGAGCAGCGTATTCCAAAAATTGCACGAAAATAATGCAAACCCAAGAATGCTCTATCCAGACAAATTATCTGTTAAAGTTGATGGAGAAGTGAGAGTCTTCCTGGACAGGGGAAATCTCAAAGAATACACTGAAAGGAATGCAGCACTACAAAAGATCCTTGCCAACCCAATATGGGCAGAAGAACAACACTCACCAAACACATACAAAAGACCACCACACAGAACAACCCCACCCAGAAATCATCAAAGGGAAAACAGGCCCCCAAATGACACTGGCTCAATGATGGGAAAAAGGCAAGAATTTACCACAAACACACATATGCACAACCCAAGGAAAAGAAATGGAGGTAGGAAAACACCTAAAACAAGAGTAATATAATGACACTCCAGAGCCCACAGATAGATATAATAACTCTGAACATCAATGTCAGGAACTCAGATCTGAAAAGATAGAGTCTAACAGGTTGGTTTAGAAAACACAAACCCTTGATCTGCTACCTATAGGAGGCACATCTCAATATTACAGACAAAAATAGGCTGAGAATCAAATGCAGAAGAAAAACATACCAAGCAAGCAACAATTCAAAAAGAGCAGGAGTTTCAATCCTAATCTCAGATAAATTTGATCTCAAAGTAAAACCATAAAAAGAGATAAGGAAGGACATTATATAATGCTAAAGGCAACCATATACCAAGAACAACTAAACATTCTAAACAATTACTTGCTGAACAAGCGCTCAGTGGAATGTGCCAATCCAATGCTCCAAAAGATGAAAAAAAAATCACAGCCTCAACAATTATAGTAGGTGACTTTGATACATCAATCTCTGAGAAAGATACATCACTGGGAAAGAAACTCAGCAAGGAGGTTAAAAATCAAAACACTACAATTTGACCTGCTAGATGTCTACAGAGATCTCTACCCTAATACAAAAAAAAAGGTTCACATTCCTTTCAAGCCCACATGACACATATTTGAAGACAGACCGTACACTGAGCATAAGTCAAATCTGCATAAGCTTAAACACTTTGATATCAGACAGACTACTCATTCTGACCACTGTGCTATAAAAGCTGAAAATCAACAAAAGGAAGATGAAAACAAGGGCAAACAATTGGAGGATGTACTGGCCCAAATCAGGGATGAAATTAGGAAATTTCTAGAAACCAATGAGAATGAGAACACTATGTAACAAAACTTATGGGACACAGCAAGGCAGTCATCAGAGGAAGTTTCATAGCAATGCATGCACTCATTAAAAAGGAAGAGAGACTTAAGACACAAATTCCTCTGACACAAATTTTACAGCAGCTAGAACAGAGTCAACAAGACAATTCAACTAAAAGCAAAAGAAAAGAAATGATAAAAATTAGGGTTGAGCTTCAGGAGAGGGAAAATAAAACTATGGGAAATATTTAGGTTGATAAAAGTTAGTTCTTCAGAAGGATAAACAGAAACAACTGATCACTGGAGAACTTAACCAAAGAAAGAAAAGAACAATTTTCAATAGGGAGGATGAGGGATGAATGGGAGCATTACAATGAACCCCAGTGAAATCAAAACGATAAACATACACCATACTATAAGGACTGTATACCAAAGAATTTAAAAATTTGCAAGACATGGACAAGTTCTTGGAAAAACAATCTCTCCCTAGACTATCCCCAATGGACGTCAAGAATCTCAACAGACCCATATCAATAGATAAAATAGACAAGGTTACCAACAAAAACATCCCCTGGACCAGATGGCTTTACAGAAGAATTCTATCAAGCATTTGAGAAAGAACTGACACCAATCCTACACAAATTCTCCCAAAACATAGAGGAAATCAAATTCCCAAATTCTTTCTATGAAACTAGTATTCCTTTGACACCTACACGAGGCAAGGATCCCATAAGAATGGAGTACTACAGACTAATTTCTCTAATGAACTTCAATGCAAAAATCCTTAACAAAATATTAGCCAACAGAATACAAAAGTATATAAAACAAACACTTCATCATGACCAAGTGGCATTCATACCAGAGATTCAGGGATCATTCAACATCTGAAAAACCATTAGTATTTTTCACCACATTGAAATGAAAAACTGTAAGAAACTCAGGATAATATCGTTAGATGCAGAAAAACCAATGACAACATCCAAAATCAATTCCTGTTTAAGACATTCAAGAAGATAGGAATGGAAGGAAAATTCCTTAATATAATAGAAGCTGTATATGAAAAAAAAATAGTCAAAGTGGTAAATGGAGAAAAGATGAGATAATTCTTCTGAAAAGGGGGACTAGACAAGGATGTATCTTATCCCCACCCCTATTTAACATCATCCTGGAGGTCTTCGCTATCAGTATAAGGCAAACAAAAGATATCACAAGTATTCATCTGGGTAAGGAAGAATTGAAAATATCATTATTCGAAGATATATAACTTTATATGTGGGAAATCCCAGAAGTTCCAAGATAGAAGTACTGGAAGCAATAGAGAAATATGGGAGAGTGGCAGGTTATAAGGTCAACAAACAGAAGTCAATCAGACTACTAAACACCTTGGACAAGGTCACAGAGGAGGGATTAAAAATCACAATAGTTAAACACAAATCGAAATATCTAAGGATATACCTGCCTAAGAAAATGAAAGATCTGTATAGTGAGAACTACAAAACACTATTTAAAAAAAAACAAAGGGTGACCTCAACAAATGGAAGGAAATCCCATGCTCATGGATCAGAAGCCTCAAAATAGGAAAGATGTCAGCTCTACCCAAGGCACTATATAAGTTCAATGCTATCCCAATCCAGATACCTTCATCTCTCCTCAAAGTATTTGAAAAACAGATTACCAACTTCATGGTGAGGGAAAACACACACACACACAATTAACAAAGAACTCCTCAAGAAAAAAGGCAAAGTTTGAGGGCTTGCTTTACCAATGTTAGCACCTACTATACAGCCACAGTAGTCAAAACAGTGTGGTAAGGCAAGGATGAACTGCACTTAACAGTCTCAGTAGTGTTAAATGCAATGGTCATGTTCTTATAGTGCATTGGTCTGTGTCACAAGAAAAATAGAAAAAGTACTGACTTACTTAGTACGTCAAAGGAACAGAAAATACATGCAGTGACAATACAACACATATGGGAAATATGGTTTCAAAGAAGACCACGACTTATAAAAGTCTGGTATTTCCGGACTGATTTCTTCAAGAACAACAACAAATCTGATTGCAGCAGACTTTCATACTTCCTTGCTTAAAAATGATCCTGCTTTAGCTTGGAGCTGGATTCTTAAAGACCTATATTCTTAATAAGGAGTCCTAGTGGCTAGTGGTGAAGCGTGAGGCTGTGATATGAAAGATCAGCAGTTTGTAACCCACCGCTGCTCCATGGAAGAAAGAGGGGCCCTTCCATTCCCATACTAGTTACAGTCTTAGAACCTCAGGGGCACCATTCTTCTCTGTCCTACAAGTTCTCTGTGAGTCTACAGTGACTCCAGGGTAGTAAGTTTGGTTTGGGGTGAGTAATGCAATGGATGAAGCTTGGGACTTCCAACGGAAAGGCTGGCAGTTCAAAGGCACCAGAAGCAGAAGATTAGGAAATGAGGCTGTTCCTCTAAAGATGTTACACCCTCAGAAGCCCTCGGGACTACTTTACTCTGCTGCAGAGTTCCTATGACTCAGCACTAACTCCCCTGCAATAGGTTTGGATATAATTCACCCTTATTCTCAGAGCCATAGATGTGGTTTTCAACAGTTCTTGCTATTTAATTTCAGTTTCTGGGAATGAAAGCTCAGGTGGGGGGGGGGGCAAAAAAGGGGAAATAAGTCTAGTTTCACTCTAACCATGCATCAACTGAAATCATTTTCACACAGTAGAGCTACTTCTAACCTTCTGCCTACTAACCCTCATGAGAAGACTGGTGGTGACATTATTAGTATGGTCCTTAATCAATACCCATCCAGTGGTTTCCAACCTTCCTAAGGCCGTGACTCTTTAATACAGTGCCTCATGTTGTGCTGACCCACCCAGCCATAAAATTATTGTTGTTGCTACCTCATAACTGTAATTTTGCTACTGTTATAAGTCAGGCAGCTCTTGTGAAAGATCATTTGAACGCCAAAGGGGTTGTGACCCACAGGCTGAGAAGCACTATAAGGCATATAGGTTAAGTAATAGAAGAGCACAGTCAGACTGAAGCTAGAAGTGAAGCAATATCTGAGTACCAGAAGGTCAGCAATATTGCAAGGAAGTATCACAACTTTCTTAGGAGATTCTTAGGAGAGAAAGTCACAATTGCAAAAGGACATGGACTTCAGGGTAAAACACATGTAAATAAGCTCTATTTCCTTCAAATACTTTCAGACTCGCATTGACCCTTGAGTAACACCAAACCAAAAAATCAAATTCACTGCCATTGAGTCAATGCCAACTTACAGGGAGCCTATAAAACAGGGTAAAACTGCCCAGGTGAGTGTCCTAGAGTACAATTTGAATGGGACGAGACAGTCTTATCTTTGTCTGGTCAGTCACCCAAAACATAACCATTGTGTAACCAAGGCACCAGAGGATAACACCAACAGAGATTAATCCTGGAGATCAGTGTGTTTGTCTTGTATGTTCTTTAACTTCCTGTTTCAGTGTAAAGTGATCATAGGGTACAATTGGCAAATAAATATAATACAAGATCTATAGATGCGTGTAAAGTTAAAATAAAAAAGCAGATTTACATTTCAATGCTAAATAAATGGTAATAATTATATTACTGCTCCACAATCATTTTCCAAAAAAAATAATAAAGTCTCATGTTTGATTCTTTAGCCTAGTTGATGTTTACATTTAATTGTACTCATTGGCTAATATTTTTGGAGAGGCAGGCATTTATGGAATAAAATTACAGTAGATATATCCATTAGCTCTTGTCTTCTCAGAGTCATTTTACAAATAGATTAGTCTAGCATGCCCTTTTTTATATCTTACTGAGTCTATTATATCCAATTAGATATTATTTTAAAGGCAGTGTAGTCCAGCTGTGCATATTGCTCTAAATAATTTTCATGAGCAGTTTTCACTGGAGGATGTAAGAAGAACAATGCAGCAGCATGTTGATAATACACAACTATTTTGCCTCTGAGACATGATTTTCTGTCTGTGCATGATCAAAAGCAAAACAAGCTTACTGTTATTAATATAGGCCATTTTTCTTACTCTGCCTTAAGCTATTTCAACTTCAAGCTTCCCATTTTCAAAGACATTAGGTCTTGAGAGACATGTTGCATTTTAAGCAACTAGTCAAATTGATCAATTTTAAAATGTACCTACACATCTCAAGCAAAGCCCATAACAAAAAACAAACAGTATTTGATGCATTCTAGATTAATAGCCCCATTAAAAGAATATTTATTTGGGGTTAAATTCAAAAGCACAGGCATGGTAATTTTTTGAACTTAAGAAAATGACAAATAAGAATGGTAATAAAATGAAATATTTTAATCTCACTCTCATTATTTCTAAGACCCAAGTCAGGTTTTCCACGAACTAATTTTCCATTTTAAACTGTGAAAGATATTTTTTGAAGTTGCACCATGTCTTCTATCCTATTGGTGGTGAAGATTCAAATTAGTAGTATCTCTATTACTTATTATTTGACAATAAATGGCCATTTTTCTGAAAATGTAGGAAATTTGCCTTCCTTGTTCTTTAATTGCTTGTGAGTTAATAAATATACAATTGTTTATCTATATGGAAAGAAAACACAAAACTACTACCTATCGTCATTTGAGGGATGACTTTGGACTCTGGTAAAACATAAAATAATTGAAGTTTGCTTCAGTAGTTCCATCTGCTCCTCTATTCCTTACCCATAAAGCTGGCAACTGTGGACCATGGAGAAGAGAAGGATACATGTAAGGCAGGCATTTGAGGAGGAGGATGGATTTTTAACAGCTAGTACTTAATGGCAATAACTCTTGAAATAAAACATTTATATGTGTGGCTGAGTTAGGATGCTTTTGCCATACTATCTAAAAGAAAACATGTAGTCGCTCAAAGGAGGGCTAGTGGTATGGTGGTGTAGATAGAGAGCTATTAATACACGGTCAGCAGTTCACACTCACCGGCCACTCTTCACGAGGAAGATGAGTCTGTTTACTATGGTAAGGACTAAAAGTATTGGAAACCCTTTATGGGATCCTCATGAGTCAGAATCAACTCAATGACCATTGGTTTGGGTTGTGCTTGGTCATTCAGTCAACAAATACTGTGAGACTATCCGGGTTTCTATTAGTAAGAAAATGTGTTTGTATTCCTGGTTCTAGAAATTAACTGGGGAATGGGGTACTAACCCACCCAAGGGGAGCGTATTATTTATATCTCCACAGGGAAAGAGGAATCAAACTTAAACCCGGTGTTGCAGGATGTGAGTGCAGTGTGATGGCATAGAGTGGGGAGCCAGTGGAGGGGTCTGAAGGCTCAACCCCCATCCCAACTATGTGGACAGCCACCTTTCTCCCCATGGGAGTTTGCTTTGGAGGCCAGCACTGAAGCTGCAGCACGGGGAGAGGGGCATGCCTGACCAGAGCACTTGAGAACAAATGAAGGCGGAGGAGAGTGGAGTCCATCTTAACCCATTGAGCTTTGAGGTCGATATCCCCACTCAGAACAGCCAATGCACAGAGAGGACCATATGGTTGGCCCCATTATGGAACATGGCATTACTCGCTGACCCAAGGCCCTACAGGGACAACAATGGAGAAGCAGGGTTGTACCTTGTCTTACCCAACCACACCATGGTAAAACACTAATGGTATGCAGCAAAGCAGCAGGAGGAGAAGGGCATGAAGTTCCCAAGGGAGTACCAAGGATATACTTTGGGGCCAGGATGTGGCACCCCAACAGATTCAACCCGGGGACACTCCTGGAAGTCAATGAGCAGACCTTGAACTATTTTATTACTATTTTATTTTGAACTATTTTATTACTATTCTTTTTTTGCTTCTTTATATATTTTTTCTGGACATTGGTTTTTTTTGTTGTTGTTGTTGTTGCCATCGTTTCATTTTCTTTGGTCACTTCATCTTATGATGTCTTGTTTTTTTGTACGTATTATGATCTCTTCAAGTCTTTCTAGATGAGGTAGGCTGGATGAACAGTCTGGAGAAGAAAACAATGGGACCGGTATTTCTGCAGGAGAGAGGGACATGAGAGAGGGAAAGCAGGGGAAAGGAAGTGGTGCTAATAAACTCAGGGAAAAAGGAACAACAAATGATCTAAAATCAATGGTGAGGGGGATATAAGAAGTCTGGTAGGCCTTGATCAAGGCCAATGTAACTGAGAGGAACTACTGAAAGTCAAATGAAGGCTGAACATGATAGTAGGAGAAGAGGAAAGTAAAGGGAAATAGAGAGAAGAACTAGGAGGTAAAGGTCATTTATAGAAGTCAAAATATAGGCATGCATATATGTAAATATATTTATATGTGATGACGGGGATATAGATTTATGTACATATATTTATAGGTTCAGTATTAAGGAAGCAGTTGAACATTGGGCCTTACTTAAGTACTCCCTCAATGCAAGAACACTTTGTTCTATTAATATGACATTCCATGATGCTCACCTTCATGACAGTCATGGAAGAAAAAGTGGGTGCATAAGTAAATGTGCTGAAGAGGAAAGGAGATGGTGTTCACCAACCCAGGCATAAGGGAACAACAAGTGATGCAAAGTGGGTGTGATAGCCTGATAGGGATTGATCAAGAGAAATGTAACAGAGAGAAATTACTGAAACCCAAATGAAGGCTGAGCATGCTAGTGGGACAAGAGGAAACTAAGAGGAAATAGAGGAAATAACTTGGGGGTAAAGGGTATTTATAGAGGTCTAAAGAGAGTCATGGACATAGGTAAAAATATTTATATATGGTGTTGGGGAAATAGATCTATGTGCCTATACTTATAGGGTTAGTATTAAGACAGCAGATGGGCATTGGACCTCCACTCAAGTACTTCCTCAATGAAAGAACACTTTGTTCTATTAAATTTGCATTCCATGATGCTCACCTTCCCAACACATCACTGAAGACAAATGTGTGTGTGTAAGCAAAAGTGGCGAAGAAAGCTTATAGTGCCTGGCTATCAAAAGATGTAGCATCTGGGGTCTTAAAGACTTGAAAGTAAATAAGCATCCATCTATCTCAGAAGCAACAGAGCCCACATGAAAGAAGCACACCAGCCTGTGTGAACATGAGGTGCCGAAGGGATTGGTTATCAGGCCTCAAAGAACTAAAATTTATATCATTATAAATGAGGGAGTATACAGATTGGGGACCCAAAGCCCATCAGTAGGTGAAGCAATGTCCCCTTACAGAAAGGTTGCAGGGAGGAGATGAACCAGTCGAAGTATAGTGTAGCAACAGTGAAATATGCAACTTTCCTCTAGTTCTTAAATGCTTCCTTCTTCCCACTATCATGATCCCAATTCTACAACTCTGACTAGACCAGGGGATGTACACTGGTACAGCTAGAAGCTGGAAAAATGGTAATTCAGCATAGATGATCTCTTCAGGACCAGTGCTGAGAGTGGTGATACCGGGAAGGTGGAGCAGAAAGAGGAAACCAATTGTAGAGATCTACATATAGCCTCCTCCTTGGGGTATGGACAATAGGGAAGTGGATGAAGGGACACATCGGACAGTGTATGATATGACAAAATAATGGTAATTTGTAAATTATCAAGGGTTCATGAGCGAGGGGTAGTGGGGAGGAAGGAAAAATATAAGGAATTGGTACCAGGGGCTTAAATAGAAGGAGGATGTTCGAGACTGATGATGGCAACAAATGTACAATTGTGGTTTGCATGCAACAGATGCATGTATTGATGATGATAAGAGTTGTATGAGTCACCAATGAAATGACTAAAAAATAAAAACATCTAAACATCTTAAACAAGATATCTAAAAGCCTTATGCAGATATCTGTTATAACGTGTGTCATTTTAGTGTGTCATACCTAAAGGCATATATATCATTTATTTGCTTCTTATCCAAATGACCCCTTGTTTACCTTCAAGCCTTCAAGACCCCAGATGCTACATCTTTTGAAAGCTGGACATCATCAGCTTCCTTTGCCACATTTGCTTACACACGCATTTGTCTTCAGTGATTGTGTCAGGAAGGTGAGCATCATGGAATGCAAATTTAATAGAACAAAGTGTTCTTGCACTGAGGAAGTCCTTGAGAGGAGGTGCAATGCCCATCTGCTGTCTTAATACTAACCCTATAAGTATATGCACATAGATCTATTTCCCAACACCATATAAGTATATTTACTATGTACATGCCTGTATTTAGGCCTTTATAAAAACCCTTTACCCCCAAGTTATTTCCTCTATTTCCTCTTAGTTTCCTCTAGTGTGCTCACTAGTATGCTCAGCCTTCATTTGGGTTTCAGTAATTCCTCTCAGTCACATTGCCCTTGATCAAGACCTACCAGACCTCTTATACCCTCCTCACCATTGATTTTAGATCATTTGTTGTTCCCTTTCCCTGAGTTTGTTAGCACCACTTCCTTTCCCCTGCTTCCCCTCTCTCATGTCCCCCCAGAACCATGGGTCCTATTGTTTTCTCCTCCAGATTGCTTATACCATCTATCTTATCAAGATAGACATGCAAAGATAATAATATGCACAAAAGCAAGATAGAGCCAAACAAAGCAACAACAACAAAACCAGAACAACAGCAAAACCAAAGACAAAAAAAAAAAGGAACACCTGTAAATAGTTCAAGTTCTGTGAGTTGATCTTTAGGAGTGTTTTCAGGTGGAGTCTGATAGGGTATCACACCTATTTTGGGTATTCCCTAGAGACTTCATTGCTCTGCTCCCCTTGTTGTTCTGTTGTAAGCCCTGAATGCTTCACCTCAGTATTGTGGGGTCAGATCCGTGCAATTCCTGCACTGTCTCAAGTGTTGTCCCCTGTGGCACTATGGGTCAGTGAGGGACATAGTGTCTCATATTGAGGCTGGCCTTATCGTTCTCTCCATGCCTTGACTTCTCTGAGCAGGAATATGGTCCTCAGGACTTGGTGCGCCAGGATGTGCTCCACTCTTTCTCCCTCCCCCTTGGTTTGCTCCTGTGTGCTCTGATTAGATATGCCCCCTCCTCTCTCTGATCTTTAGCTTCAGTACTGTCTTCTAAAGTGAATTCTTCTGGCTCTCCATGTACTTTGGATTGGGGTCGACCCCTCAAATCTCCCTTTTGGTTCTCTGCGTCATGTCAGGATGCTGCATTCACCTCTTGGAGCACCGGGATGAAGTCTGTTCCCTCTTTCCCTGTAGATGCGACTTTCTACTCCTATAAAGAGTTTGCCTTGGACGCTCCCAGGGACAGTTCTATACTGTCCTCTAGGGTGACTCTGAGTCGGCATAGATTCAATTGCAATTAGTTTACTTTTTCTGAGTGAGGCAAATGGTTATGCTCTCCATCACTAGTTCAAAGGTTGGTGCTTCAAACCCAACCAGATATACCCCAAAACACAGGACTGGTTATCTGTTTTCATAAAATCATAGCAGTGAGAAACCTACAGGGCAATTCTATTCCACACATGTAGGGTGGCCATGAGTGCAAATGTTCTCGAGCACAAGTAATAGCAGCCTCACCATTTGGTAAGCTGCAAAGCACGGCTATGGCTATTGCTTCCCCATCACTTTATTGACTTGTTGCTCCTTGTCAAAATAAAAAGAGGAAGACTTGTGGAGAATTTTCCTGAAAGGTTACCCAGTTCTGCCCACCAATAAGAAATAGCTCTCATCATGCTTTACTTAAACATTTCTAGGTCCCTCAGACTGTTTGATGTTGTGTATGAATAGAGAGCAAAAGGAAAATTAGATGAGAGAGAGGGCAATGGAACACGCTGCATCCTTATTGTGTTGTATAATCCATGGTTTTCTATGTAGCCACAGAGGGTGATGATGAGCCTTGAACTCGCTTGCTGAAAGCCACATAGTATTTGTTCAGCAGAGAGACTGAACAAGTGTGATGAGAAGACACAGCTGTGTCATACATCTTTCCTCATTTTAAACCATGAATTTTCCCCTTGTTCTGGTCCCATAGCTCCACAGGGGACAGCACTTGAGACACCATGAAGTGTTTGGAGTTACCTTTCTTCTCAAAGTTTTCCATAGTTTATTATGGTTCACACAATCAAGTTCATTTGCATAGTGAATAAAACATAAGTAACCATCTTTTTGGTATTCTGTGTCTTCATCCAAGATCTGATACCAGTAATGATAGTCCTTGCTCCATGTCCTCTTTTTAACCCAGCCTGAAGTTCTGGAAGTTCCCTGTCAAGGTACTGCTGCAATCACTGTTGGATTATCTTCAGCAATTTTTTTATTTGTGTAGGGCATCAGTAGAATTATTTTATAATTTGAACATTCTGATGGGTGACCTCTTAGGAAGAGGTACAAGTCTGACTCTCTTCCAGTCATCCACAGAGTTGTCTTCCAAAATTAAAATGCCAGTGACAGAGTCACCACTTGTTGACAAACTGACAAACATGAGTTACTACCCGCTATTTTTCTTTAAGCTTTGATATAATCAATCTATCAAAATTGTTTCCAAATGGTTCATAGTGCATCTATCAATGAATACATATATGAATTGAGTCACAAACCATGGAAGCATTGCCTCAATGTCTTTTAAATTTTTATTTACTTTCATAAATATAAAATGGGCCATTTCAGTGGTTTCAGCCTATGTGTCATGGACTCCTCATAAGAATGAGAATTTTCCTCATTTCTTTATCGGTATTGTGCATTTTTTTTCCTCAATAAGCTGCCCAATTCATATTCTTTGTCCAGTATCCTTTGGAATCTATATGTAACTTATAGTCTATGCATATTAGCTAGTTTTTTATAAGATAAAAATATTAAATCCAATTTACTCTTAAAGCTACTTACGCTATACTCCCCTTGTTTAAACCCTCCCTATTGCATGCAAGTGCATGGGTAAAAGAACACCACCCCTAATCTAAGGGCAGTCTTGCCTTTAATTGTTCTGATAGCCTACATTATTAAAGAGCTCATGGCATGTGGGAGGAAAGGCTCATCATTAAGTACATGATTCTCACTCAAGTAATTATATTCTGCTAATTGAGCCTATTCTGTGGCATTCCTGAGGGATAGGTTTCTCTGCAATTGAGGGTCCTAGCATGGCATATTTGGGGCATTCCGGGGACAATGTTCTCACTGTGTGTGGGAAATCCACCTTTTTCTTATATTTCTTTTCCCCTTGACATTTTATTAGAAAGGAGTCCATTTGGAGGCATACAACACATTCAAATCCTACACTCCCACTATAGGGCAGAAAGTGTGGCCCTGTTGCACACTTCAGGAGAGACAAAGTCTTAGTGGAGGCCATGCTTGGAGCTACAATGATAGGGAAGAGTAACTCTCTAAGAGGGAAAAAGACTTATGACCAAGAAATGGATCACACAGTGGGGGAGATGGTCAAGTTCCAAATCCACGGGCCAGGCCTCAGGCTGAAGACTTTCTGGCTCATGTGGTTGCTGGGGCTGCTTAAACAAGCTCATGTCTGAAGAATCAGTAACTCCATATATAAGGGAAGAAGACAAATAAGATTACTCCGCTTACATCAGATCACAAATTGGAGGATCCTTAGCTAATAGTGATCATCCTGAAAGTTGACACATAACATTAGGCAGCAGTCTCCCAGAGCAAAGAGTAGTAAAGACAGTCCTCTGGTCCATATTTACCTGAATCCCAGGGCCTGTTCCTCAAAGGGTCAGATCTTCCAGTAATGTAAAGAAGAGTTATGGGCTTTCCTGTGAAATCTTAGAGTTTGTATTCTCGTTACTGAGTTATAAGGCTTCCTCTGAGTTCTTCTTATAAAATCAAGGACATTGCTCTGGGATCTGTAGCTGCACTCCTGGAGTCTTGTTTCCATGCTGAAGCAATGCTGCTACAACGAAAAGTCAATGAATATTTCCCACAAGCCATATCTCTGGCAGAAAGGTAAGCCTTCAGTCAGGGAAGGAATGTTACAGAAGAACAGTGAAGTTGTGAGCAGTAGATACGTGATAAAGCTGTTTGGGTTTTAGGTGAGGACAAGTTCTTTTAAAGACTCAGAAGAAATCTGGGTGCATGTACGTTTGATGTCTGTGACCAAGTGCAATAGCAGTCTCCATTGTTTTATTTGTGGATGATTCATTCCAACCTTCCTTTCTAGTTTCTTAAATTTGCAAAGGTCCAGTTTACATTATAATTTTCTGATACAAATCTCCCTACATTATATAAATAAAAAGATTTCCAAAGTGAAAAAAAACATGAATCCAAGGAGGCGGAATTTATTTGAGCACCTCCAACTCCTGGCTACTATTAAATGACATGTATTTCTGTGAACAATGTATTATGAAAACATTGCCAGAGATCAACAGCTAAATAAATCACTGTTCTACTGGTACACTGTCAACTATTAAAGAGATAAAGAGAGGATAAAGTTGCCAGAAAGTTGATCCACTGGGGTAAATTCAGCTCCAGGCTTGAAGAGTGTCTAAGGATGATAATCTCAGGAGTTCTATTAGTAAACTGTTCTGGATATTTGCATTTTAAAAGATAATTGCTTAAAAAAACTCAAGAAAACTGGACTCAACTCTAAATTTAGAAACCACTGAAAGTGGCTAAAGGTACTTTGAGGCAGAGGAATCAACCATCATTATTTAGACACCTGCTGCTGCTATTGTTGGTCTTCTTAGGTGTCATTATTGATACTTGTATGGCAGCCTTGTTAAATAAAAATAAGTATGATTTACTTCAATATTGAGAGCTCTGATGGACATAGAGGACTATACATTGAGCGGCTAACTGGAAGCTAAGATGCTTGAACCCACTAACTGCACTGAAGAAGACAAATAAGACTATTTCCATCCTTACTGATTTAATCCTGGAAACCCAATGGGACAGTTCTAATCTGTCCAACAAGATTACTATGAACAGGAGTCAACTGAATGACAAGGAGATCGGGTTGTTCATTTGTTTGTTTGTTTGTATTTTGATAAGATCCCTAAGAACAGGTCAATCAAACTTTCCCATCTGTGACACAAAGAAAAAGCCTGGTCACCTCCTACAAAGATTACCTTCAAGAAAACACTACAGAGCAGTTCTGCTTTGTAACACTCGGGAGTCAAAATTGATTCAATCACAATGGAATTAATTTCAATAATCATGAGATTAGTTTGGATTTGATAGTTAGATAAGAATTAAAATGTATGCCCACAAGGGTGGTGAAGAGTATAGTACCATGGACCACCATAGAAAGCAAATTAATCTCTTTTGGAGAAAGCATAGTCCGAATTCGCCTTAGAGGCAAGGATGGCAATACTTTGCCTTACATGCTTTGGATGTGTTAATCAGGAGACACTAATCTCTAGAGGACATTATGTTTGATATGAGGTGGGGGGAGAAAAAGAGAGAAAGGCCCTTGACAAGGTGGATTGACACCTTGTCAATACAGCTGTCACAATGGTTTCAGGAAGGTGAAGGACCACGCAGTGTCTTCTTTGTTGTACACGGTGCGTGAGTCCGAACTGACACCTAGCAATACCGACAACAGCAATAGCAGGTGACTAAATAATGATGGTTGATTCCTCTGCCTCAAAGTATCTTAAGTCACTTTCAGTGGTCTCTAAATTTAGAGTTGGGTTGTCTTATTTTGAGTTTTTTAAAAAGCAAATATCTTTTAAAATGCAAATATCCAGAACAAGTTTACTGATAGAACCCCTGAGACTATCGTCCTTAGACACCCTTCACGCCTGGAGCTGAATTTACCCAGTGGGTCAACTTTCCAGCAAATAATAGACCGACCTCTAAGGTGAGCAATAACAGCAGGGAAGTGTGCACACATTAGAACAATCAATGATGCAAGACGAAAAGGGCAGCATTTGCCCAAGGATAAAACTCAGAAGGCAGGAAGGGATAGGAAGGAAGGATGAATAGAAATGGGAACCAGAAGCAAGTAGGATGGATGCTGTTACAGTGTAAGAATCTTCGTGTCATGAAACAAAATCGCTATGAATGCTAGAATGGAAAACTATGTTGCTCTGTAAACTTTCACCCCCAATCATAATAAAATAGTTTTAAAAAGAAGAAAAACCATTGGAATGGTAGTCATTTGGATAATAAAAATAGCCCTGACACAGAGCTACCTGGGGTTAGCTTGACAATCATCCACACTTTGGTATGAATTTAATTTTAGTACTTCTTTACAGAAAGCTGCTTAGAGAAACTTATTCTGAAAGAATAAATAAATAAATAAATAAAAAGTTGATCCACAGTACCCAAAGTATAGGGTACTAAGGAGATAGTAATTCTTTTTCTCATAAGCTTCAATTGTAAGATAAAAATCCATCAAGAAAGCTTCAACTTTTTGTTAACTAACCAATGAAAACTGCAAGATCTCAATTAGGTCAGTCTTGACAAATGTCCACTTAAGTTTTGATCCCCAAGAGAACAAGTCTGGTTCTGACATATATGAAAAGTGAAATCAGAGGAATCATGTGTGTGTGTGTGTGTGTGTGTGTGTGTGTGTGTGTGTGTGGCATCACTGCCCTGGTGGGAGTAGGAAGCCCAGCCTTGCTCCCAGAGAGCTGCTGCCAAATTCAAACCTGTGGCCTGCAGTCCCGCACACAACCACCAGGTCGCCAGGCCTCAGGCCCAAATCAGAAGAATCTTGCTTAGATATTTTTTATGGTGTTTTAGAAAATTTTTAAAAATAATATAAAACATCTTATTAGGGGCTTTCACAGCTCTTATAACAATCCGTATATAAATTATATCATCTTACCAAGATTTTATGTTTCCTTAAGTAAACTAGTTTCTCTCTTCAGGTTGATGTGTCCAATTTGCCTACCTGATATCCTTCCCTACAATTCTTTGTCAACAGGACTCAGACTTTTGGAGAGAGGCAATAGTCTGTCCAACTAAAGATGTTTGTTCTCCTCGACACCCTTACATTCAAATCACATGGCACACTCCTGCTCTGTCAAATGCAAGCAGGCATCGAAAAGGGCTTTGAGGAAAATCATTGCTTTCCTGGTGTATTCACCACCCTGTCCTGACTCCCTCTGCATTACACATCCTCTTCTGTCTGCTCAGAGATGAGCAGAGGCATGGAAGGAAAGCATACATCTTGGAACTTCCCAGATGCAGAATTCAATCACGAAAGTTAAGCTACATTTGTTGGGACACGAGGATGGAAAATATGTGGGCTCCTAGTGGCACGATGGAGCAGTTATAGCTGCCCTGTGTGGCCCACTCCAAGAATTTTTATTGGAGACAATGCCCTGTCAGTAATAGTCTCTGTTATTTGCAACCAAACATATTCATTTTTAAGAACAATTTTTCTGGGGACTCTAACATCTCATCACAATCCGTATATACATCCATTGTGTCCAGCCTATTTGTACATATGTTTCCACCATCGTTTTCCAAACAGTTTCTTCCTCCTTGAGCCCTTGGTATCAGATCATCCCCTCTCCCCTCCTTCCCTGCTCCCCATCCTCCTTCATGAACGCGTGATAATTTATATTTTTTCCCATGTCTTATACCAACCGTGGCCTCCCTTTACCCAGTTGTCTGTTCTCCATCCCTTTGGGAGGGGGTTATATGTAGATAATTGTGATTGGTTCTACCTCCACCTTCCCCCACCTTCCCCTTGCCCTCCTGGTATCGCTGCGCTCATTATTGGCCCTGAGAAGTTTATCCGTCCTGGATTCCCTGTGCAACCAAACATATTCTTTTTATTTTATTTTATTTTTTTAAATACTTTTATTGGGGTCTCTTACATCTCTTATCACAATCCATACATTCCTCCAATGTGTCAAGCACATTTTCGCATTTGCTGCCATGATCATTTTCTTTTTTAAAAGATCATTTTATTGGGGCCTCATACATCGCTTTTCAGAATACATAAATACATATACTATGCCAGGCACCTTCACATGCCTGCTACCATTATCAGTCTTCAAATATCCGCCCTTCCACTTGAACCCGTGATATCAGCTTCTCATCCTTTCCCCTCCCTCCTTGCTCCCCTGACCCCCACCAACTCTCAATACTTTATAAATTATTGTTTGGCCATAGCTTACACTGTCCGAACACTTCTTTCACCCACTCCTCTGATATCTCTCTTCCAGATATGAGGTTATGTGTAGATCCTTGTAGTTGGCTCCCTCTCTCTACCCCACCTTCTCTCCACCCATCCGGTAACTCCAAACTCCAATCTGGCCCCAAGGGGTTCATCTGTCCTGGGTTTCCTCCCTGTATATTCAGTCACCATCTCTACCAGTGTACCTTCTCCAGTCCAGCTGGAATTGTAAGGTAGACATGATAGTTGGGACTAGGAAGCCTTCAGGAACTAGAGGAAAGTTCTATGCTTCATCATTACCTCACTGCACTTTGACTGGCCTTTCTCCTCCCCACGACTTCCCTGTAAGGCGGTGTCCAGGTGGGCCTTAGGTCCTCACCTTGAACTCCCCCTCATTCGAAGTGATGTGATTCATGTTCTTTGATGCTTGATAACTGATCCCTTCAACCCCTCGTGATCACACAGGCTAGTGTGCTTCTTCTATGTGGGTTTTTCTGCTTCTGGGCTAGATGACCGCTTATTCACCTTCAAGCCTTTCAGATCCCAGATACTTTATCATTTGGTGGCTGGATGACATCAGCTTCCTGCAACCAAACATATTCTTTTCTTTTTCCTTTTTATAAACATGGCCATTTTATTATAGTTTTGGTGAGATTTTACAAAGTAGATTAGCTTCTATTCCACAATTTACACATTTTATTTCCAAACAGGAGTTGCAATCCCATCAATGTGACAGCACTTGTCCTCTTCATTCCCATTCATGCAGCTTTCCTGCCTCTGCTTGCCTTCTGAGCTATTTTTTTTAATTGGGAGTTCATACATATATCATTCCACAGTTCAATCACATTGAGCAGTTTTATACAATTGCTACCACAATCAGTTTCCAAACATTCTTTTTCCTTCTTGGACTTCTTGACATTAGATCCCCTTTAACTCCCCCCTACTCCACCCATCCCCACTCAAGAGAACACAGAAGACATAGGTACTACAGCAAAGTGTGGGGGAAATTATCATGTAAGACAGTGTTTGGAGTCTTAAAGACTTGTTTCCAAACAAAACAGCCATCTAACAGATGTCAACTAAGACCACATGGAAGAAGCACACCAACATCCGTCACAGAAGGTTTGTAAATCATATAATCCATAGTCAAAAGAGAGAATAGTATCAGAGCCTAAATTGTGAGAATCCTGTTTTCAGAAGGTGATTTCCCTCTATCCATAATAGAGGAATGGGAGGAAAGTGGTTACTAATCAGAGAACATTGGAGAGATGGCAATAGACGATCAAAAGGATAAATCTGACTTGACCAGTTAGGCCTGATCTGGTTTACAACAGTTTCTGTACGTTTTTTTTTGTTGTTTATTCAGAATTAAGGTCTATCTCAGATGTGTTATGTCATTGGGGGTCACCCTCTTGAAGCTGTATTATATGTTTTTCTCTTTTTCAGTCTATGAAACCCAGGATTAATGAACCTATAGCGACAGCAAACATATTCTTAACAGGTCCTTTTTATCTTGTTTAAATCACTTGCACATATCAACATAGATACCAATGTTTTCTTTACTCAAACTTACTTTGAGGTTCATCCTCTGAATTTTTGGTCACAGAAACATAATTTTGATGATCACTCACATCACCAGTTCAGACCTATGTTCTCTCACTGATATGTCCCCAACCATAGATTTCATTATCCCACTTAACAAATATTTATTAACTGTCTGTTACAATCTAATGGTGAACTTTTCAGCACTTATATATAGTTTCCATATAAAATCTCATTCTCTAATATATATACTTATTGATTGGAGTGGCATTGGTGGCATAGTCCACTTTTCTATTGATTGTATAGAACTGGCATCATATAGAACTAAAAGTACTTCTACATTAGCTTCAAAAATGTAATTGACAAGGGAGAAAATATCACTAATTTCATGCTGAAATTTAAAATGGGAGACCTTGAATGAATGCTGCAAGATGTACAAATATTTTAAAATCTTGTTTAAACAAAGACCCATCTAAGATTGTATGTGTTCCCTGGTTTGCATTCCTCTTTATTCTTAGAGTTGTCTAAGTAAGTAATGAAGTAAGTAATGAAAGAATGAATGACAGCCTTCCTTGTTTTCGATGCTCAAAAACACCCAGGATTTTGTGCATTAGGCAACACCAGGAGTTTTGCAAGCAGTTTAACAAGCAAGACTCCCAGCTTTGTGACAGCTTGATTTATTTACTTTAAACTCTAGTCATGAGCTCCTTGAGAGCACCCGGGAGGTTCTTTATTGGTTAGTATTTGGAATGGTCTGATGTTTAGGGACCAGCATTGTCTGTGCATTTATGAAGGGATCAATTTTTACTTTGCCTCTTCTTTTCTTCAGTGGACACAGCAGTCTTGGACTGGTCTCAAGTGCTCCCCTGGCTTCATAATGGATGAGTCTCTTATGGAGATAACCAGCTTGGGAAGAGACACAATATAAAACAACCTATGTAAATTATAAGCAACTAGAGTGGAACCCAGGCATACAGTAAGTCATTCAGAAGGATAACTCAGAATGCACAAGACTGTACGCACTATATTTTTCAACGGCTCAGCTTTCTGCTATGATTTAGATCGAATAGGATACACGTGCTATTTGTCTTTGTATTGGCAATGTGCTTATAATGAATTGTATGGCTTCCATGAGCATACTAAGGATTCAGTGAATTAATTTTCCCGTTTGGTGATGCCAACTTGTCCTATTCCAATGCAGTGTCAATGGGGTCAGAATTGTGCTGCAGCATAAAATATAAATATGTACACCTACATTTGAATATAGGCTTAGGAGTCTCAATGTGATTGTTTTTTTTTATTAGAGTATTACACCTATGTGTGGAAAACTCAAGCACATGTGCACATACACACACACATAAACACATACTTTCTTTGTAGTGTGCTACTAGAATGGATCATTCAACTCCTGCACATGAAAGTAATTTTTATATGATCTTAATTGCCCCAGAAGGGTACACACTGATCCCAAAGAAGCTGATTTAAGAGTATGCTATGTGTTTGTTCTATGAAAATACTGAGAAAATATAGAAGTAAAAACCATACCCTGCGTGATTTGGCCAGGAAGTTACACCTGAATAACCATGCTATTTCTGAAGCATAGTTTTTTATGAAGCATGACAACCTAAAGATTCTCTTGTCATGGAGTTCTAATTTTGAGAAAAGCATGAATTAATTTCCATTGTGAGTTTTTTTGGCGATAGGATTTAAATGTATTTTTGGAGGATTACATAGGGTATAAAAGCTGAGGAGATGTCTGGGAATGTGGCACCTTTCACATACATGGTATATATCAGGAATATCTTGAAAAGTTTCAGGCACATGATGATGGCAAAAGAATTTCAAAATAATTTCCAAAAGTGTAGCTAAAGATAAAATAGTTAAAGGAAAACAAACATATTGAATTCAGCTCAATTATAGAGAGATTAACTTGTTCTACATGTAGATTTTGCTGATTTAAGAGAGGAAAATACTAAGGTTCCCTTTATTGTATTTCAATATTTAATTAAACTATACGTTTTAGTTAGGTAGGGCATCAACTTTGCTGGACTAGGGTCCTCAGTAGCATGTCAGTAAGTCCCATCCCCGTTCCCCACCCCTCCCCAAGGGACAGGTAGGTCACAACCTGATGACATCTCCTCGAAAATGTGACCAATTCCTTATCTACAAAAAGTATGGACAACTGGTTCTCTCTCTGTCTCTCTCTCCCTCTCTCTCTCTCCCTCTTTACCTCCATCTGCCTTTTCTCTTTCTTGATGGCCTGGATCTTGTGTCTGGTTTCTTGAAACAGTGCTAGTGGTTCAAGACACTGCCGGCCAATCCTGCAGCCTGCCAACACATCTGAACTGCAGGTCCAACTCTGCCTGCAGCAGCCCCTGATCTTCTGACACCCAGCCTTCCAAGCTACCTGACTTCCCGACCTCCTGGATCACCAACCCCAGATGCCACAAGAGTCAGGAAAAACCTCCAACATAATTTCTGACAACCAAACAGGACTCTACTGCTTCCACAATTGCATGAGCCATTTTGCTTGCTATAAAGTCTCTCTTTACATACACTTACTGATAAGTGTCACTGTTTTTGCTTCCTTGGAGAACCCAGCCTAGCACACTATAGATGGCTGTACTACTATCTTTCTTTTCCTTTCCAACACCACCAACACATGCACATGCACACGTACATACAGACACAAACTTTACCCGCCTCTATACACATAAATGCACACACACACACCACTCACCCCCTACACATGCACACACACACTCCAGCCACCCTTACACATACACACTCCACCTGCCCCTTACACATGCACACACACACACACTCCATCCACTCCTTATACATGTACACACACACTCCACTTGCCCCCTACACACACACACACTACACTCACCCCCCACACATGCACACACACATTCACCCGCCCCCTATATATGCACATGCATGTGCACACGCGCACGCACACACACACACAGACACACCTCTTTTTATATTCTCAGAATAAACCTAAAGAAGACTGCTGTGTACATCACGGTGTAAAGACACAAATCTAAGTTGCTTCAATATAGGGTATTCAGGTCAAAATGATGCATAAATATTGGGAAAAGATGAAAGTTCATCCTCTCTTTTATAACAGGCTGGTAATAGAACCCATTAATGATTCTCAACCATTAATGATTCTCAACGTAGAAGAAATAGAATATCAAACCCTATCAAAGATCCAGGCAATCACACCAGGCTGGTAAGCATGTTTTTACTCTTTGGGAAATTATGTTTCCCTTTGATATTGTCTTTGTTGCCTTTTAATTTATTCATATCATTTCAAATATTTCTGTCATTGATTTGTATGAGGCTATTTTACATGTCCCCTCACCTATAAATCTATGTTGATATTAAATAGGTAGCTAATATCAATGAGATCTGATATAATCAGAGCAAGTAAACTCCTGAATATGCAAATACTCCAAGAGTCAGTTCTTAGGTTTGTTTCCCTCTCTTTGGTGTCAACATTTCTCAGCAGGTCTGAGGTATCCTTAAGGAGAGCCAAAATGTGGCTGAAACGGAACCTTTACTGTACACTTAAAATCAGCACTGTAAATGCACTTCAATGTTTCCTGGAGCTATTACCCTCCCTCTTGTAATGTCTCTCCTTAAAATCCCGTCTTGTGGAAATCCTCCACCGTGTGGTCCTGCTGTTCTGGTGGGAGAGGGGCGAGGGATGCAGGAGCTCCGGCGTGAACACGCTTGCTGCCATTTCATCGTCTTTGAATCACTGAGCCCAAGCAGGTCCAAGATCTACAAGCCTCGGGAACCTTCTGAGCCCTGTCACGGGCCGTGCGACAAGCCCGTGTGACCTTTCTTCTCCAGCAATATGGAGAGAGGAAAAAAGAGAATGGGTTTCCTCTGTATCATTTCCACACTTGTAAATATTTTAGCCAGGAGGACCCCATGGGAGCAGAGAATACTCTGACCTTTGCCCTTTCTTTTTTCTCACATCTTCTCCTCAGAGGGAGCGGTTGTACGTTTTTGTTGTTGCTGTTTGGTTTATTAAGGTTTTGATATGGAGAGAGGCAAGCAACTTGTAACAATTTAATATTTTTCAGCAACATTCAGAGACATTCTTCTCTGGAAATTTATTCTCAATACTGTTAATGATAATGGCAATGCTAATAATAAAAATAAAAATTATATTGGATGCTGGGATAGGTCAATGGCTTCTAGATTTTTAAATTTTACAAATCTGAAAATTGATCAACAATTAGACACCTGGGAAATTGACATAAAATTGCCAAATTTTTATTTTCTTAAGCAATGATCACCCTTTATCACCTTAATATCATTTAAAAATTGAATCTTATATATTAAAATTAATTCCTAAATATTGGGAATATCATTAAATTGGATAAATGCAACATAGCAAACTGCTTGCTCAATAAAAATATTATCAAAGAGTGTCGCTGACTGGTCTACTTATTTTTTTACCTCTACAGCAATGGGTGAGTAGTAATTTGAATAAATTGGGGTGGCTACAAATATTTTGATGGGAGTGGTTCATCAACATTTTGATTCCAAATTAGAGATAGAACCTGTTAGAGTTTAAGAAACCCTCCAAATCCACTAGTCCAATGCTCTATTTTGTAGATAAGAAACCTAGATTCAATAGATCCACTTTCTAAATCCTACACTTTTCTCAATTATATTTGTCAATCCTTCCCTCTATTTCCCTGTAAGTTCATATGCAATATTTGAATAACTGCTATGTATCAGATACAGTTAGATACTATTTTTGTTAATGCTTATTGCAACCTTATGTTATAGATGTAAGCAGTCCTACTGCAAATAAAAGAAAATTATATTTAATACATAACTAATCCAAGATCATAGTTCTACAAGGTGGTGCAGTGCATAGTATACTTTTACAACTTTAATCATCTTTACATTTTATCACACTATTAGCAGGTGTCTACCATGTGGTTTCAAGAGTCCAGCACATTGATAATTGCTACAGGAAAAATAAGAAAAGTATAAAACCTGGCTCAGTCTCCATGACATGAAGAAAGCTATGATAATTATGAAATGCAATATGGAAAACATTCACTTGCACGTGGTTATCTTTATGCTTTTTAGTTTTCTAATGAACTCTCTTCTCTTGCCATCCCCATTTCTAAGCTTAAGATGCAGAAACAGGAAAATTGGGATAAGGAAAATAAAGAGAATGGATACAAAGAACAGAAAGTAGAGAGGACTGGAACTCCCAGAAAAGGTTTTTGGAAGGTTTGCTAGCCTGGATTTACTAGAGAAACAAATCCAGAGAGATTCATATGTGTATAAGAAAGAGTAGTTGTACATTAAGAAAACATCCCACCCTAGTTCAGATCAAGTCCATAGGTCGAATATTAGTATATATGTCTGATATTAATCTATAAAGTCCTCTTCAGACTCATGAAACACATATAATGATGCTGAATGCAGGGATATCACAGGCCAGTGGGTGGGAAGTCTTGTGAGTCCAGTGGCACTGTAAGCATCTCAGCTCTGGAAGCGGTCTCCATCTGGCTGCTCCTGCTCAGAGCAATAGCTTAGTTCCAAGCATCTCCAGATGACTTCTCCAGTTCCCAGGGCTCTGGCTGCATCAGGGTAGCTTCATGTGGTTTCTCGTAAGAAATGTCTCACAGGGAATGAGCCTATGTCCATCCTCCAATGAGTTGTGTATCTGTTTACCAATTCCTAATAGGTCATCAAGCTCTGATCAGGTTGACAGGCCAGATTTCACCCCTTCACTCTCAATCCTAAAACTGACACCAGATTATGTAACTACCACCGAAGAATAAGTAAGTGAGATATCTCAGCTCTGAGATATAACCATCAGGGAGAAGGATTTTGTGAATGTGGTATAGGTTGTAAATTTCATTTTATTTAGTGTTCTTCAAACAATGAACATAAGATTGGAATTCTACTTCAAGATCTTTTGGTATCTAGACACACTTATTTGATATGACAGCACATAGTTTGGACCACAAAAAGCTCTGGGTTTCCTATGGGTTACATAAGAGTAGTTATGCTTTACATATGATTAAACATGCATGCTTTTCAAAGACTATTAATATATTATTACAGTATGTTCACTCGAGAACTCTCTATGGTAAGTATAACACCATTATGATCCCTCTTAAACATGTTAAAATCATGGTGATAATAAAATTACAATGTTTGTCAAGGTTGTCATATCAAATTCTGTTACAATGGTCAATGTCAATCAATTTTAGTTCACTAATATCTAGTGTTTTTTGTTTTTTTACTTCATTTGTTATAGCTCTCAACTGTTCTACATTCATATTTCATACATTCTAAGCTCTAATCACTTAGGGATGTTCAAAACTATTATTTCTCCTTTTGAAATGAGACCATTTGCAAATGAAAATCCTACAAACTTTAGTCCATTCACATAATGAAAGTGAACTCTGCTTTAGAGAGGCAGCCCTTCTCGATATGTTTTGATTACCTTCTTTGACTCCAAATTAACTTGATGGCAGTGAGTGGTTTTAGTTTGTTTGCTTGTGGGAATGGGAGATTCCTACCTGAGAAGCTTGTCTGTTGACTCTATTCTAGAGAATGTTCCAAAGCTATACATAGATTTTCACTGCTCTTTCTTTTTCAGAAGTGAATTACCAAGCCTTCCTTCCTAAGCTGCCCTAGTTTGGAAGCTCCACTGAAACTTGTCTACTATTATTGACCCTATTGGGTCAATAATATGTCTCCGAGAGACATCAGTTGTATCACTTCTAAGACTGGAGCAACACACAATGGATCTCAATGTGGCCAACTGACTGACCAACAGTGTGAGAAATAGTATAATAGCCATATTCTGATAAGGAAGACCACATAATACTAATATGATTCAAATTTATACAACACGGGCTATTGCCCCAAATGGATAAATTAATAGAATTGTGCAAAACCAATATATAAGTCCCTGAAAATACCTTTTCTCAGCAAGATAAAGGATGACTATACATGTAGATGTTGCTAACTGGAATCAAATCAAGTGCAACTATGGAATGAGACAATGGAGTAGCAAAATAATGTTGGTCAGAACAAAACCAGGGACTGACTACAGGACATACCATCAGTTACTCACATGTAAGTTCAACTTGACATGAAGAAAATTCAAACAAATTCACCATCACCAAAATATGACCTTGCATATATCCTTTTTCAATTTAGAGGCCATCTTAAAATTAGATTTGATTAATTGAACACTAAAAAAACGGAGACTATATGAATTGTGAGATGACATCAAAAGCATTTTAAATTTTTTTTAAATAAGAAGGAAAGAAAATACCAAAATGAATTTCAGAAGATTCTGAAACTTGTTCTTAAATTTCAATAGCTATAGAAAAATGAAAGGAATTACGAAGTAAGAGAAGAGAAAATTTTAAAGCACAGTTGGAAAGAGAAAATAAACTAACATACTGAAGTGGGCAAAGATCTACATTTTTTTTGGAAAATGGTATTGCTTTGGCTAACAGAATTGAAGGAAAATATCCGAGCCTCAACTTTCTATATTGAAAGATTTTATTGGAGAAATATTGTGCAAAATAGAAGTCCTAAAAAGGATATGGGAGGAATGCACACAGTGACTGAATCTAAAAAGAATCAATCATTTCAAGAGATAGCCTATGACCAAGAACTAATGAGTATTGAATGAAGAAATTCAAGCTGCAATGAAGGCATGCAGGAAAACAAGGTTCTAGACCTTTTGTAAAATATCAATGAGATGTTTTAACAAACAGGTACAATACTGGAAGCACTTGCTTTTCTATGTTGGCAATTTGGAAGAGTTTATGTTCATCTGATTAGTAGAGATTCATGTTTGTACTCATTCCAAAGAAAGGTGATCTAATAGAAGCAGAAAACAAAACAAACAAACAACAACAAAAAGAAGCAGAAAACATGGGAAATTTTCATTAATGTCACAAATAAGTAAAATTTTGCTAATGAAAATTCAATAATATTTGAAGCAGTATATCAACGGGAAAGAACCAGAATTTCCAGTCTGATTTAGAACAGGATGTAGAACAAGGGATATCATTGCTGATATCAGATGCTGAAAACAAAACATGAGAAAGGTTTTCCCTTGGGCTCTATTGGCTCTGCAAAGATATTCAACTGTATGGCTTATAAGAAACTATGGATAATTTTGCAAAGAAGATGATTTCCAGAATATTCAATTGTGCTTATGAAGAACCTGTGCACAGACCACAAGGTCCACATTTGAACAGAACAGGAGAGTTCTCTGTCGCTGGAAATCAAGACAGGTATGCGTCAGGGTTGCATTCTTTCACTATATTGTATCATTCTAAAAGTGAAGCAAATAATCCAAGAAGCTGTAGGCTATGAATAAGAAAATGGCATCAGGATAGGAGGGAAACTCAGTAACAACCTGTGATATGTAGATGACACAGCTTGTTTGCTGAAAGCAAAGAGGGTTTGAAGCACTTACAGATGAAAATTAAAGACTATAGTCTTTAGTATAGGCTAGACCTCACTATATATATTTTAAAATCTCACATAAACCAAAACTAGCATGATATTTAGGGAAAAATTGAAGTTGTCAGCGACTTCGTTGTACTTAATCCATAATCAATTCCAATATAAGCTGCAATCAAGGAATCAAATGATGTGTTCCATAGGGCAAATCCATAGTCATTGAGCTCTGCAAAGTGTTAAAAACAAAGATAACACTTGGAGGACTAAGAGGCAAAAGATATTTGCCTGGTCCAAGCCATGGCATTTTTTACCATTTCCTATGCATGCAAAAGCTAGACAAAGAATTAAAGAAGAAGAATCAATGTCTTTAAATTATGACATTGGCAAAGAGTATTGACTATCCTACTGACTGCCACAAAAACAAATCTGTTTTGGAAAAAGAACAGTCACAATCCTTTGTAGAACTAAGGGAAGCAAGACTTCTTGTGTTGGACTTTGGGCATATGATCAGGAAGGATGAATCACTTGAGAAGGATATCATGTCTGGTAGAGTCAGTAAAAAGAGGAAGACTCTCAACAAGTTAGGCAGACATATTGCCTGCCAGTATGATCCCAAAGATAGCAAGGATTGTGTGGATGATGCAAAATTGGGTCATGTTTTGTTTGCTCTGTCATCAATGCTGTCACCATGAGTCCGAATGGATTTGATGGCACCTAACATCAACAATGGACCCAATAACAAGATCGAAATGATAGTTCCAGTTTTTTAGACTATAAATTAAATCATAAATTCAACACTCTTTTTATTGCCCCATAAGACAATGAACTTTGGCACAAATAAGATCTTGATAGATATTTGTTGTAAAGAGCATAAGACAAAAGGAGTTCTTAATATATTTTAGTCACTATCACAAACCAGTTTTTAAGATTAATAAAATCTCTTATATAAAGAGATGTGTATGTGACTTTATGTGTTCACCAGCTTTTATTTATTCATATATACAGTTCATTTATCATTATTATTTATTCATATATTATTTATTCATATATCTACAGTTCACTTATCGATTCATCAGTGTTTATTGAATATCTATTGCAAAACAAACAGCATGCTACACAAAGTTAGTATAAAAAATATACCTTACAGTTGTATAGAAGTATGCATGTGGTGATATTTTATCTCATCCACCACTCACTAGTTTCTTCCCTCAGAAGTTTACAGTCTCTCTGAGGAAACAATAGGTTACATGCCAATTCAACCAAAGTTTGCAGATGTTACATTGGGGTTTGCGCATTCACTCTGGGGTGAGATTCGATAAGAGTGGGCATGTGAGATGAGCAGAACCAACGTATGGAAGAACCAAATCCCCACCACCTCATCCTAGATTGGACTCTTGTCTAACAAATGGTTTTGAGGACAGGAAGCAAATAAGGTCCAAATAATTCATGATAAAAAGAACAGCAAAAGTGGGCGAGGTGGGAAAAGATTCATCCGGGCACTAGTTCCTTCATGAATTTCTCCATCAACCTGCTACGTTGACTCCACACATTTCCAAGTCTATGGAAATAAGTAGAGTTGAAAATTCCCAGGGAGTTAAAAATGATTAGTGCAACATATCTCAGGCTAAAGCTTGGGAACATTTTAGAAGACGGGCATGATGCTTCTTTCCCAACAGTTAGCATGTTGGCATATCCAAATGTATTCTTCCACATATAGATCTTTGATTTTAAGATCACTTTAGAATTTACAGGATAGTCAGGAAGGGGGACATGGGGTAGTAGTCTTAAAGATTAAGAACATATATTCAAAAGAGGTAGACTAGGGAATCAAAAAGAAAAGAAAGAGTATAGGAGAGCACAGGAGAAGAATTTCTGCTGCAGTGTTTCATTTCTCTTACTAATCCCTTGAGTCAAGCTGCCCGTGGGGAGCTTTGCTCTCTGGGGGATTTCTGGAAAAGAAAGCCACCATTTGCTGGCTTTACCCTGGGGCCACCCAGCTGTCAAGTGCCAACGGAACAGAGGTGCATCAAGGGGCCTGCAGTCAAAAGGCAGCAGGATGGCCAATTGCCATCAATCTCTGCAGCAAGTCTGGCATCTTGGCATCTTGCTGCTCTCCCCCTCCCCCAGGTTAATTGCAAAGACCCTCGGCCTTGAAAGCTGCTTATAAAACCAACTTCTGCAGCTGCCCTTCTTTCCCTGTCCAACTCTGAGCCCTCACCTCCTTACCCTCTGGTAGTAAATGGCTTATATACCTGGTTCTACTTGCAAGGCTATCCAAGCTCCAATGCATATGCATCTTCCCACCCCGTCCCACCCCCCACCCCTTTACAGGCAAAGGCAAAATTGCCACGTCCCCCTTGGACTTGATTGCTAGGCAACACTCAGCCATGTGAATTTGTCACTTCTGTTTGGCGCAAATTTCAATTTCACCTCCAACTGTAACAACACTGCTTGATATATTTTAGATGCCACTGTGGTTGGATGGCATCCCAGGAAAGATGTGAAGTGCTACTGCCAGGAATGAATGATTGGCATTGGGTAATGCAATTCTCTGAACTCAGCCTTGGCATACCATTAATTGTTAAGTCTGTTCTGCTACCACCAACCTCTTGTCAGAATCATATCTATTGTAAGCCTTCCCGACAAGAGTGCCAGTACAAGAGTTCTCTCTCTGCATGATCATGCTTCAGCTTACAATATTTTCTTTCCCCTATTTCCATCTATTGGTTGCATTTTTGTGCACAAAGAAAACTTCTTCCATATCTGAATATTAACAAATTAAGATCTACTGTATCGCAATTCAGGTTTTGGCTGAATAGATTTACCTTCCCTTTGCTTTCTTCATCACAAGCTGTTTCCATTCATGGCAATAATTAAATGCTGCATTGAGGAAACAGAATCATCTCAAAGGCAATGGGTTTGGGAGGATGAGAAAACAAGTTATTAATAAATGAAATATAATGAATGCTTAAAATATGCTACTGATGATAAATATGCAATATTTGACATGTGAAATTTGCATACTGACATTAAATCAAAAAGCATGCAATATGCAAACAACTCTGATTTTTAAAAATAAACACACCATCACTGACAAGATATAATGATATAATTCCTGAAATCTCTCTCTAATGTGATCTACCCCATGTTTATATATATGTTGAACCTTCATTATTCTTAACACATTCCTTTGCATAGTCCTCTATCTGAAAATCCTTAAATACAATGCAATTGCTTACTTGACTCTAAAAGATTCTATGGTGCACCCTTTGAATTCTCTATGCTAAGCTAAATAATGATCAACATTTTAAAATATGTCTTATTCCTATTCCCCTTCAGCCCTGTCTTCACCAACTTTTTAGTCAGTTGATTATTATTTCCTCAAATCAAAACATCTTCAGAAAACTTGGAAAATATTTTCCCAGAGTGAGTCTAATTAAACAGAAGGAGTCAGGCAGCTCCGTGTAAAAATAGTATTTTCAGACTCTCCGTGTATTTCCTGATTCATTGGAAACAAAAGGAGTTTCTGTCGCAGTGTGAATGAACCATGAAGTGTGCATGTTCTTTTAAGAAAGGCCAAGGGTGCAGTTCTATTTTCTTAGCTCTGCTTTCATATTTATGTGTCTCATTTCCAGCTCATTGCTGATGCCTCAGTTGCGCTATCCATCACCACTTTTATCCTCCTTGTTCCTCAAAAAGAACATAAAATCCTTTTTTATGTGGTGGTAAGATTATTGCAAATAAAAGCAAATACCAAAATCTTTATTAGTCTGCCAAAATAATAAACTATTTAATAAAAGCATGCTGTAAAAATAAGGTCATTTGCATCACTCAACTTACTTGCAGGAAATCCAGAGAATTATTGGTCAAAAAAGTACAAACTGACAGCAATTATTTCTGTTGTTCATCTGAAACACTGTGCAATAGGGTTAAAGTTTTGCTGATATTTTGCATATTTCCTGGTTTAAAACGTCTTTAATGTCATTCAGATACTAATTGTGCACTGAAAGTTTTTTAAAATTCAAATCTCACAAACTTGATTTCTTCTTTAAGAAAAGATTTTTGGTGAGGAAAACGGAACTAAATAGACTGAATTTTTGGTGGTGCTTTTTCCACAAACGTGGGAATTGACCTTCCAATAACCTTAATAATCTAAGATTTATTGCCTAAATATTTACCATTTTAATATCCAATATTAATTTTATTTGCTTTGGATTTGTGTCCAAGCTTGAGCTGTAGAAACTTCCCCCCACCCCAACCTTTGTATTTACTGTTTGTCATTGCTGCATTCAGACCAATATAAGATGTTTTATTTGGGAAGGTTAGTTTAATACTGAAAGTTAACAATAAATATACTATTTCTAAATAAATGTCTATTGGTTGATCTTCTATCCTATTTTAATGTAAACTCACCAATTCTTTTGCCTTAACAATTTCCATCCTCAGTTGGCAGAATTGCAAATGTATTATTGATATGTTTGTAACATAGAAAAATCAGTTGCCGTGGTGAGGATTAAAATATTATTTGTATAGTTCCTACATTCCCAAGAACAACCTGTGCATCAGCTTTTCTGCATAAAGAAAACATGACAATTAAACAAATATAAATCTTTTCAAAACCAGATATTAAATATTTACATTATTCCTGCCATAGTGACATTTAAAATCAAGAAAAGCTTTTAAAACTCGAGTCACAGCTAGTTTTACTTTATAAAGTCTTTTGTCTTGGGCTGTTTTATATTGGTCCACAGATTAACCATTGCCATTATTTTGATACTTTGTTACCTAAGACATCTAGGTGCAATTTCTACACCTGCAATAAGCCTAAAATAAAATTCCAATCTGAGCATTTGAGTATGATATAATCTTTTAAAAGGAAAATAGACACAAATTCAGATACATAATTTAAATAGGAATTTCTGTTATGCTGAAAATATACATAAAGCATATACCACCTCAGCAATTTCTAATGTGTAATTCATTAACATTGACTGCAGTCTTCAAGTTGTGCTACTATTCCTGCTGTCCTTTTTTTTTTTTTTTTTTGGTTTTTGGGGCATCACTGCCCTCTGGTGGTGGGAATAGGAGGTCCAGACTTGCTGCAGGATTTGAACCTCCAACCCAGTGGGCCGCAGTCCCGCACACAACCACTACGCCACCGGGGCTCAGCCTCTGCTGTCCTTTTTCAAACCATTCCAAGACCATAACATATCCTCACTGTCCCATAAGCAAAAACTCTCCCTCTATTTAAAAAATCTTTTATTTCTAAATATTTGCTTATTTTACTTAATTCACCCCTCACATTTTAAGGATCCATCCATGTCATGACATGCAATAGAATATCATGCCTTAAAGACTCAGTAGGGTTCTAATTTTGTGTATATGAAAAGTTGTTTTATCCATTCATCTGTTGCAGAATATTTTGATTGCTTCTGCCTTTTGGATTTTCTAGAAGGTGCACTGATGAACATGGGTGGGCAAGTTTTTATTTGCATCTCTGCCATTTCTTTTGCTGAATATATACCTAGGATTCAGATTGCTGGGTTATGTGGTTGCTCTAGTCTCCACCTTCTGAGAAACCAACAAACTCTTCCTCAGGAGCAACACCATCTGACATTCCCACCAGTGAAGCATGAGAGTTCGAGCTCCTCCACAAGCTCAAAACCACCTGCTACTTCTCCACCGATACTTTGTTTTCATCCTTCGTCATTTCAGTAAGGAGTGAGCAGTATCTTATTGCAGCTTTCCTTTTCAGCGCCCAAATGGCTAGTAACACTGATCACCATCTCAATTGTCATTAATGAAATGTTCTGCATGTCCTCTACTCATTTTTTGATTGATTTATTTGTCTTTTTGTTATTTAAACAAGAATTTTTTTAGATCTATTATGTGTGGCACCAGATCAGACATTTAATTTGGACATTGCCACCTCTCAAATGGATTGTAGGAACACAATCCAAATGACTAAAAGAAACTTATTCTTCAAGTATGACAAAAATAATATCTGATCCTTTACATTCTGTTTTTCCAGACAGATTTGTTCCCAAAGCCCCTCCCCTCACAAACCCCACACATGCGCTTGCGCGCGTGCGCACGCACACACACACACACACACACACATTTTAGGTTCTTTGTATCTCATGATTATATCACCTGTGTCCAAAAAGTTTGTGTATCTATAATACTGCACATTTGATGAGTTTAATTAATTCAGTTATGTCTCCCTCCAAAGTTAACCCCCTAACAAATTTATTGATAGGTTTCTAATGATCTCTATTTTCTGTATATTTGGAAATAAATTATTTGAACATGATAACAGTTAATATAAAGTCATAGTGGTGGAATATGAGTCATAATCCAATATGAGTGGTATCTCATAAAGAAGAAGAGACAAATCGAGATAAAGGAGAATGTGTCTATATAGCTACATTCCGAGGAGTGACTGGGGTTACTAGAAGCTGAGACAAATAAGAAAAGCTTTTCCCCTTCCATGGTCTGCTAAACACCCTGAATTTAGACTAATAGCATTCAGAACTGTGGGAAAAATATCTTTTGTTGTTCAAAGTAACCCATTTGGGGGTACTTTTTTTCAGCAGCACTCTGTAACCAATACAGTGAGACTTGCAAATAGTAAAGAGATATGCTCATTCCCTAATAGTTAAACATCACTTATATCTTGGGATATTAAGGATTTCTATTTGACTAATCAGTAGGCAATAATATTGTCCCCTGAATGGAAACAAAATCTAATTCTGTATATTTTAATTAAGAGACATGGGTAAGCGGTGAGACATTACCATCAAATAATGATCTGTATGATATACAATGAAATGTTTGGTTCAGTGAAGAAAATCATAGAATATGCAAATTTTGTCTAAAGTCCAAACAAACTGGTTTTTTCCCTAGTAATCAAATGATTTCTAAGACATTTTGTTTACTGGTCTTTAACTGCCAGCCTCATAAGGACCACATTAGTTCTGCAGCATTTGCAGGGTAGTAGGCCCTGAGGAAAATAACTGCAAATTCAGTGAATTCCATTCTACACATAGAAGAACCTGAGATTACATTGCTTATCTTCATTGTGTTTTAATAAGTATGATTGTTTCTAGCAGCTCTTTTATTTTTTAAAAAATCTATGATTTAATCTGCAAAAGATTAAGAATCTCTCCTAAATAAAATTTGTATTTCCTGAGTGATACTTGATAAACTTGTAGAGTATACACTCATCTAAATTTTTCCTTCTATCATTTTTCAGGATACAGCAAGTGCAGTTCTAGGGATTGTGCCAGGGAAAAGCAGTCATGGACGGGAGAATCAAAAGAGCTGAAATGAAAAAGCACGAAGATGCTGCTTTGTGGCCAAGCTATTGGCTACAGAGGAAACATTGGCTATGTGAAATGTAGAACTTTGCTATGTGAAATATAGAAGGAAGGGCATCTTCCACTCTCTGACTGATCATTCACTTCAGGAATCCAGTACCATATTTTTTGAGAGAATGATTTTCTAAATCTGCACAAAGGGTTTCGAGAGCAGGCTATTGCTTTCGTCACATGGGGAAGAGGTAGCAGAAGTAACACACTAGGTCTTTAAGATCAGTGTCTACTAAAGTATTTTGAGGCATCATAATATTTCAAAGTATTAAAGAGGCATCATAATATTTCCTGCTCCATTGTCAGACAGTGAGGAAAGATTAAAGCCTCAGCAACCTCTTTGGTCAGACTAATCTTTGAAAAAAAGATAGAACATTTGTTACTAAAATAATGTCGGCTTGGATCATTGAAGTTTTGTTATACATATAAATGAAATCTCTTTTTTTACTATATGTGGCACTTTCTACTGTGCTTGGAGAAAAAGAGACCCTGATTACAAATATGATTTATAGACATCCATTTATTGTCCTAGAGAGGACCCAAATAGGGCAAAGACACCAATAACACAAAAACTATTCCAAACTATAGAAACAGCAAACTCTCGAGCTCATTCCATGAAGCCAACACCACCCTGATACCAAAACCAAGCAAACACCACAGAAAGATTAAAAGACCAATACCCTTATGAACATATACACAAAATTATTAGGAATGGGTATTGGATACCCATATAATATAGAAATAGAAGGGTAATTCCACAACACAATGAAGACCACATATGAAAAACCTACAGCCAATATCACACTCAAAGCGGCAACGCTGAAAATATTGCCACTGGAAATGGGGACCTGACAAGGATGTCCCTTATCACCACGCTTACTAAACAATGTGCTGAAAGTCCAACCCAGAACAATAAGACAACTATAAGAAATTAAGGGAGTACAATTGGGCAAAGATGTAAAACTCATGCTATTTGCAGATGTTATGATTTTTATAGAAAGACAACATCAAGGTCTCCACAATAGGATTGTTGAAAACAATTGAAGAATGTAGTAAAGTGGAAGGACACAGGATTAACATGCAGAAATCACTTGGATTCCTATATACCAGTGATGAGAATTCTGAAAAAAGACATCAAGGAAACAGGAACATTCACACAAATAGCCACAAAAGTTGAAAGACCTAGGAATAAACCTAACCAAAGAAATAAAAGACCTGTGCAAAGAAAACATTATCACCAGAAACCAAAAAAATTACATAAATGGTTGCACAGCTCATGTTCATGGATAGGAAAACTCAATATTGTGAAAATGTCAATACTACTTAAAGCAATCTACACAAGATCCAAATACCAATGTAGTTCTTTACAGAAATAGAAAAAAACTAATTTCTAAACAAAGAAGTTCTCAAAAAGAAGAAAAAAGTAGGTGATATTAACCTACTGCATAGTCACAGTTGTCAAAACAGTCTGGTACTGGTATGATTGATACATAGACAATGGAACAGGATGGAAAGTCTAGATATAAAAGCACCTGCCTACACACAACAGATTTTTAACAAAGGCCCAATAGGTATTAAATAAGGATATACTCTCTTCAATAAATGGTGTTCAATATTCATCTGCAGGAGATTGAAATAAGAGCCATACCTCACCCCATGCACAAAAGGGAACTAGGGGTGGAACAGAAACCTATTGTAAAATTCAAAGCTGTCAAGATCATCAATGGGAAAATTGGGACAATTCTAAGGGCCCTAGTGCAGGGTATCCATGAGCTAACAAATACAACAAAGGCAAACAGAGGTGGAAGACAAAATAGATGAATGGGACCTACTAAAAGTAAAACACCTGTATTCATCAAAAGATTTTTTTTCAAAAGAATAAAATGAAAGCCTTTGGGAAAAGCCTGTTAGTAATGACCTAACAATCAAAGGACTAATTATTAAAATCTACAGTATACTGCAAGCCCACAACAAGAAAACAAGCAACCCTCTTGAAGAGTGGGCAAAGGACCTGAAGAATCAATTCACAAAAGAAGACACTCGAAGGGCTAACAAGCACATCGTGAGGGAATACTCTCATTCACTAGCCATTTGGGAAATGCAAGTCAAAGCAATACAAAATACTATCTAATACCCATAACAAACGCCCAATTAAGCAAACAAACAAAAGAAAAACAGAGTAACAAATGCTGAAGAGGGTGTGGAAAGATTGGAACTCATACACTGCTGGTGGGCTTGTGAATACATAAAACCACTGTGAAAAGCAATAAAGTGATTCCTAAGAAATCTGGCAACAGAAATACCATATGACCCAGAAATATCATTGCTGGATATCTACTCCAAAGAAATTAGACAAATCGCGAACAGATATATGCTCTCCCATTTTCATTGTAGCACAGTTCACACTAGCAAGACTTTGTAAACAGCTCATATCCCCAATGGTAGAAGATTGGACTTAAAAAACATTGGTTTATACACACAAAGGAATACTACACATCCCTTGAAACAAAAGCGATGCAGCCAAGAAGCACCTCATGATAAGGAAGGACCTGGGAACCGTTATACTGAGTGAAGTTAATCTCAAAAGAACAAACACTGTATGAATCCACTGCTGTGGACATGAGCACCAGGCCCACACACACTCAGGTTTGCAGGTCATCCCATCTGCTGGCCAGGGAATCCAGCAATGAACTGTGCACCAATGAACCATGCACCATTCTCTCTATGTGTGTATTTTGAAAGTCAATTTGGCAGAAGTGTCCTCATGCCGGGTGGGATCAGATTTATGAGGGAGGGACAGAGGAGGATGACCACTTAGTGGCTGTCATGAAACAGTGTGATGAGGTTCCCCAGGATAGGCAGACATTTCTATCAGAGTGTTGATAGATATTGAAGAGAAAATCCAGTCAGGATGGGGAAAGGGGAGCAAAAGCATATGGGATAAGACAAGTGTGTGTCTATTGGTAGAAAACAGGGATGGACCAACTTCTGTGCAGGGTAAAAATGACTAACAACACTTTTAAGAAACATAAGGCAGGACCTGTGCCTGCCAATATGCACCTAATAAGCCAAATTGGTAAGAGTTTCTGTACATCCAGAGGGAACCCAGGCCATGAGCCATAGAACACAGGGACATTGAACCTTGCAACTTCAAAGTGCACAACACCCCCGAAAGGCCAAAGAGGAATTCAATGTGGAACACCCCCCCCCCCCCACTGCATGACTAGACTGGACCTCAAACAATCTGTAACCTGAAGACTTAAGACTAAATTTACATGGAGTGTGAAGAAGCAGAAGACAGCGATATCAAAATTATTGAACTCCAAGAAGGCGGACTAACGTTTACTTACTACTTCAAAGTCCTACTTATGGGATTGAGATAGATATTATTCTGATAGACTGAAATTCAGTAAATATTATTGTAAGAATTGCCTGACCACTGACTCCCATTTCTTGTGCAAATAATATTGTCAGGTAGGCTTAATTCTGTACAAGTAGATAATTCAAAGGTTGTGATACGTAGTTAGCATTCACTTACTCAATCTCCTTCTCGCAATAGTGTCTTTAAAAATTAGTGCCAAGTGTTAATCAATGACTCTATTAAGGGAAGATCCTTAGGCTCCTGGGTGATAATAAGATTCCTTACCATAAATTAGCAAGGATGTCTGTAAGCCTAGCCAGAGGAAGATAAGAACCATAGATTCAGAAGTGGATTGGGGGCTCACACTTAGTCCTAGCTCCAACCTAAAAACAATCAGGGGCTGAGCCCCGGTGGCATAGTGGTTGTGCGCGGGACTGCGGCCCACTGGGACAGAGGTTCAATTCCAGCAGTAGGGCTGGGCCTCCTACTCCCACCGCTGGAGAGCAGTGAGGCCAAAAAAAAAAAAATCAGTTCTTATATCATGGCCCTGCTTGATGCATTCATGAAGGAAATATGAAAAATATGTGTGATAGGTAGAATTGTTGTGCCCACATGGCCAATGAAGATAGTTATGCTTGTTGTGGCAATATGACCAATGAACACATGTGAGATCAATTGAAGGGCAGAGCTACAAATGACTTGGCGAGCTTCACCTTTCCATCTCTTGCACTTAGATCTTTGGTCCAGTCCGCTGTCTTTTTTGTCCTGTGTTTTGATTTGTAAGCTACACTACCTGTGGGACACATAATCCATAGACTGTGTCATTGTGAGTTGAGGTTCCTTCAAGCCCTGCTTCGCCATGCTACTAGAATATCTCTTGAGCTGGGGACTGTCGGATTCTGTCATCTGACTGACTGTTGGTGACCTGTCTTACTCTTTGCTGCTTGTGGTTTGTGGCGGTCATGTACTTGATGTCAATTTCATGATTGGAAATGTAGGGGTGGAGTCTAGCCTGTCAATCTGGAGATAGCCAGTGAATAGACAGTGAGGTCTCTGTGTAGGCATGACTTTCCCCTGAGAATTCTGGGCAGTCTTGTGGTATTTCCCTCATGGAGATGAAAGACCATTTTTCCAGTTGTTGGGGGTCACTCAACTGACAAGACATGATGGCAGCATCTGAGGAACTGAAAGAGCCTGAGGAGAAGCTGTCATTGTCTTTCCCTGATGGAACCAGACCTTTGAAGCTGGAAAAACCAGCGCTGAGATGTTTCTGCCACCAATAGATATTACTGATGGACCCTGATCTCTGGAAGCAAGGAGCAACATGGGGACGCCTGCCAGAGCCGGGATCTGCACCCACTGGCCTGTGACTTCGTGAGTCGGAAGGAGACTTTATAGACATATGGGTTAATATCGGACTTATGACTTTGAACTGAACTGAGTTGGAATGCTTTCTCAATGTTCCATTCCTCTTCTATATAAAGCTTTCCCTTATATCCTTATGCATGTCTATGAATTTATTTCTCTAGTCTATCCGGACTAACACATGGTGGAATAGCCAGAATCGTTCTACAGAGAACTGCTTGGTCGCCCTCAAGACTCGAAGGACTGCCAGTGTATTAGATGCCTCATGCAAGTGAGTTGCATTGATCCATTTGTACTGCTTGATAGATTATTTAATTGTTTGTTTTTTATTTTAAATATCTTTATATATTATATATATATATATAATTTTTAGTGTCCTGGTTTTGTTACTCTAGAGAACCCTGGCTAATACAATATGGATGCTATCACAGTATGGTGAAGAAATTGGATGGTACCTGGCTATGAGATCGAATACCATCTGGCATCTTAAAGGTTTTTTTTTGAAACATGCATCCATCTAAGGAGAGGTCAACTAAGTCCACATGGAATAAGCACACCAACATCCATGGAACGAGAATGCAAATTAAATAATCCAAATAAGGGAATAGTATCATGACTTAAATTGGGAGATTCTGGTGTGCAGAAGGCTGTGGATGGCAGTGGAAGACTCAAATACACTGGCAGGATGTAAATAGGAAAAAAGTCTCCGATGATTTCCCTCTAACCATAAAGGAAGAATAGGAACAACCCAATCATCAGACTGAGAGTATTGAAGACACAACTACAGTAAATTAAAGTGATAAATCTGACTTAAACAAGTAAAACCTTGCCACTTGATCTCCCTTCGGATACATTTGGGATTGATCTCTTTTTCAAGATTTTCTCTTTTTTTTTTCATATTGTTTTAGATCTGTTGTATTTTGTCATTGCAGGTAGTCTTCTTGAAATTTTGTTGTTTTTCTGTTTTTCAGTATATTAAACCCAGGATAGGTGAACCTACAGAGACAACAACTAGAATATGCTGTGGGGTGGGAGGTGGTAGGAATTGAGGGGCGGGGGTTGATACGGGGGATCTGATATCAAGGAGTTTAAGGAAGAAAACATTTTGAAACTGATTTGGGTAGCCATTGTACAATACTGCTTGATATAATTGGATGATGTAAGGGTATGGTATCTGGATTAGCAACTACTAAAATGGTCTTGGGGAAAAAAAACCAAAAACAATCAGGATAAAGACAAAGAATTCATCCATATGAAGGAGACCATTAGCAAGAGGCTATTATTGTGTCCAAGAATTCACAGTCACATGGCTACTTAAAAGCGACATAGGGGAACTGTGTCATAAGATCCTGATTAGTGGCAGATCAATTCATCATAGAAAAAGGACTGTGATACGGCGACAGATACTATTACAGATAAGAAGAGTTTACCAGTTTGCTTCAGGGCCCTCTGATCACACTGGTTGAAGTGTGATTCCTAACCATGGGATCTTTATGCCCTGATTTCTATTAAGGGTATTCCCAGACAAGGTTCTGAGGATGTGATGGTCCCTCCCTGGACTGGCCAGTGAAGTGGCATCAAACTCATTATGTATTTTAAAATGGCTCTCATGGACCACAAAGAATTTAACACAGGCTCAAGCTATACAGCCACCATTTGTCTGCCAGTTTGTCTTACTGAGATGGCTTGTGTGTTGCTGTGACGCTGGACCATACCACACTGGTATCTCACATGCTGGCAGCATCACTCACACTGAATGGGTTTCATAGGAGCTTCCAGACTAAGAACAGACAATGAAGAAGGAATCAGCTGCCCACTTCAGAAGAATTAGCCACTAAAAACACCACATTCATAACTTCAAAACACCATCAGATACTGCTGAAAGTTATATGAATGGAAGCAAGACATTGTCAGAAATAGTGATGGAGGGTGGAGAATGGTCCCCTGAGGCCTGAAAGCACTCAAAATGTGACTGCAGAGGAGCTGCTTCCTCCATGTAGAGTTGACCAAGGTATTGTGAATGGAATAAGCCTGTGGGAGAAAAGCCTTTCTTCGGGATTGTGTTTTGCTGATGGGGCATAAATCAAAAGGAGAAAAAAACAACTGCAAAAATTTACTTATAAGGTCTGAGTCCTGGGGGCGTAGTGGCTGAGTGCGGAACTGCAGCCCACTGGCTTGGCGGTTCAAATCCAGCAGCAGCAAGGCTGGGTAGCTCCCACGACCACCAGAGGGCAGTGATGCCAAAAAAAATTTATTTATAATCCGAACTTGGAATGTACTAAATATGAATCTGGGAAAATCGAAAATCATAAAAAATGAATGGGACCCATAAAGATTGATATCATAGGCATAAGTGAGTTGAAATGGACTGGTACTGGCCATTTTAAATCTTAAAATCATAGGGTTTACTATGCTGGGAATGACACACTCCAAAGAAATGGCATTGCATTCCTTGTTTTTGAAAAAAGAACATTTAAAGTTCTACCAATACTTTCTGTAGTCCTACCTATGGTGGTGGTGAATGGCTCTGCTGCCAATCCTGATCTTTGTGACAACTTTCTTTGTGTTTCCATGTCTCATTTTAAGTAATCTTGTGACTAAAGCCTTGGACAGCAGTCTGACTGCCTGCCGATGGCTCCATTCATTCTGGACGATTTGTTTTTGCCTTGTCTTTGCCATTAATACATTAATAAATGCTTCTCTGTATGAGTTTTGCATCTTCTACCCCTTTCAACAGTGCTTCAGCCTCCCTACAGGAGAAAATGTGACAATCAGCGTCTGTACAGATCACTCCTTGGCAACCTCACAGAGTCAGTGTTGGATTGCTAAGAGTCAAAGACAGCAGGTTTAGTTCCAGTTGAATGTCAGTCTGTATTTTCTCCATACCAAGTGAATCTCTGACTCACTTGTCTATTTTCACTTGTAAATTTCAGCATGTCTCTATTCTTATAGTTTGGATAGGTATGTTATGCAAAAAATATTAGCATAACTCAAATAGTTAAAGTATCAGAGGCAAGAAAAGCATAGGCGGAACTCTAAATGGAAGTTCTCTGGTCAAGGGCCACTGGATGAATGTTGCTAGATCTGTCTAAGCAGTTTGAATTAGAGCTGAAATTCTAGGCACCAGGTTTGCAAGCGGTTATTAGATACAATGGGAGTCTTAATTCCATTTGAGACTCCTCGGATCTAGCCTTTACTGAGTTTGTTCAGGCCACGTCAAAAAACAAACAAAAACTAAAACTGAAAAACCATGCCTTCAAGCAGGGTGCGTTTGCTGGTACTCTCCTGGCCAGTTCTAGGAGGGAGAATCTTGTCCTCAGGAACTTACCTGGACATGTCCTTGAGGGTAATTTGCATAGCAGCGCCACATTGTCAAGAGCATTACACCCCAACCACAATTGTCAAGGGGCCCATAAAGTAATCTTGCAAACTTTTCTAATCTGTAATAGTGTATGTACCCCAAGCATGGTCCATTTCTCACTCTGTCGTTCTGTCTGTGCTTGTGCTACTAACCATGATTCTGTGATTTTTTTCCCCATCTTTTATCATTTAGTCACATGGCTATTAACACCTTGGACCGCATTTTGGCCCGAAACTAATGGTCTCCTCACCCAGATCATTCATTTCTGTGCTAAGACTTGTTAAAAGGATCTCCAAAAGATGCTTTGAATGTAGGTTTTGATAAAATGTTTTGAAATTGGCCTCCCTTGTCCCTCTACAATAAGTTGAAATAGAACAGGCAAAGAGATTGTGAGGAAAGCAACATAGATGTATAAAATATGTATAATTGACAGGCGGTTAAATTAGGGACAAAGGGGAGGGGGGGACGTGCCTTCCCTAATGACTGCACTACCCAAAAATTAGCTGAAATGGCACAATAATGGAGTTGCTAAGAAATTAGACACAGTAATTTAGACCCCTATGGGAAAATCCAAACTTGAACATGTTCAGACCTATGCTACTTAGGCCCAAGTGAAAGCCAACCTGGGCACACTCCCCTTAGGCACCAGCAATATGACATCACACAGGTGTGCCTAAACAGCCAATAAGAATATCCAATACTTTAACCACACCTCCCCAGCCAGTGGGGCTGTGAGGAGATAAAAGCAGGGCACCTGCCCTTTTCTCTCTTTCTTGTTATAGTGTGTTCTGCAAGTAGAGGGTGGGAATCTCTCCAGTGCAGGCTGCCCATAAACACCTGCAGGCTCTCTTGGATCCAGATGCCCTTGACCGCTGGGGATTTCCTGCTCTTGGTTCCACAGAAGTGGTTTTCTAGTATCTTTCCATGTGGTTTTTGGAGCTCTCCTCAAGTGGCCATCTTCAGTTGCATGTGGGAACATGGACTGAGGACCACATAGCCTTGGACACTTTCCAGATGTAGTGTGTACTTTTTGAGACTCTAATACCTGAAACTTTCCTTTACCTCATAAAAGTCACAAGGATTTACAAAAGTGCTGATGCTATATGAATTCTTGTGAAGCAAGAAGCAAAGTTTACTACCCCAGAAGCCTAACATAATTAAGTCCATATTTTAATGGTATAAACTAGATAAGCATACTTACCCATTACTTATTTTACTCCATAGCAGAGAGTTGATAGATTATTTTCTTGAATTAAATAATTTAAGAGAATGCAGTATATTAATTTTCTATAGATATTATAAGAAATTGCCACAACAGCAGTGGTTTAAAGCTTCAGAAATTTGTTCTTTACAGTTTTAGAGGTCAAAAGTGTCAAATTTGCTTCATTGGGCCAAAATCATACTGTCCCTCTGGAGGCTTTAGGGCAGGGGATCCTTAGCCTTGACCTTGCCAACTATGTTCTTCATATTCATTTTGTTTTAAGGTACAAAAGAGATCCCTACTGACAAATATAATTTAAGGAGGAAATTTATTGAGTCTTCCATAGGAAAACACAA